>CAXITT010000434.1:616700-633666 GCA_964033795.1 Lymnaea stagnalis
TCCTCGTTGTGATGGCCCGATGATCCACGTTTTGATGGCCCGGTGATCCTCGTTTTGATGGCCCGGTGATCCTCGTTTTGATGGCCCGGTGATCCTCGTTTTGATGGCCCGATGATCCACGTTTTGATGGCCCGGTGATCCTCGTTTTGATGGCCCGGTGATCCTCGTTTTGATGGCCCGGTGATCCTCGTTTTGATGGCCCGGTGATCCACGTTTTGATGGCCCGGTGATCCTCGTTTTGATGGCCCGGTGATCCTTGTTTTGATGGCCCGGTGATAAGAAAGTTACATTCTAAAAGTCGAACGCCCGCCGTGTCTGTCATTTGAGCAGAAAGAACCACGAGTGATGAGTTGTGCAGAGGGCGATATTGATGACACGCAGTGACGAAACGCAAGAGCGTACACCGGGGCGGAAGTCGGCCAGAAAACGACAGTGTGGATTTACTTTCTTTTCAATAAAGTGTTACAGTTATCCAGGGAGTGCAGATATCCCCATTCCCCGTTACAGCCAAGGCATCACTTGTGTAGGAAATCCAGTGGCAGACGCGGAATTAAAATTTCAAGGTCGGGAGAAACAAAGACAGGGGACTACACAACTAATGTAGTGACAGAACCCGGGGGGGGGGGTGGTATTAATATTGGAAGGTGAATTTTTTTATATATTTTTAAAATATATTTGCTCATTAATAGATATTCCCTCTCACATTTTAGAAGTGGATACGTGCAAAGGGGAATTGCGGGGGGGGGGGGAAGGGGACTACACAACTAATGTAGTGACAGAACCCGGGGGTGGGGGGTGGTATTAATATTGGAAGGTGAATTTTTTTATATATTTTTAAAATATATTTGCTCATTAATAGATATTACCTCTCACATTTTAGAAGTGGATACGTGCAAAGGGGAATTGCGGGGTGGGGGGGGGGTGCCGCACTGAGTGACACCCTCACCCAGAGGTGACACACAGGGCAGCCAACTCAACGTAATAAAATTTACAGACAAATATACTGATCTCGACAATGTTCACGGACAAGCAATTGTTTTTAAGGGCACATTTTTTTAGTGTTGTTGTTGAAACAATGAAGCTAAAAGACATAAAACATCCGTACGGCCATATTTATATGACCATATGTCAAATATCACATACTAATATTTCTATGCACAAATGTTCTATGTCAAATATCATATAGGTATGTTTCTATGACTAATACTCAATATTATTTGACCAAGAGCTTAGTTTTAAGCTTTAGCTTCTTTGTACGACATTCTCATCATTTTCTTTCTTCATTTATGAGTATAAAAGTTTGAAGCAAGCTTCCAAAAATGTTTGGACAATGCCTCTGTTTTTTCGGACAACCCTAAAATCCTACGACCATTACAAACAAGTTATTTTAGGTTACACTTTTTACGGACTCATTGTAAATTTACTGACAGTAGGCAGCCGTGGTGACACAAAATGGAAAATCGCAAATTCCACACAGCTCGTCCGAGGCGGCCCCGTAACATAGCTTAGTTAATTACAAGACAATGACGCGTTCCGACAAAGTGCCACCAGGACCAAGTTCTCCAAGAACAGGTCACCACAAGAGCAGCGTGCTGCCAGAACCGAGTGTTTCAAGAACAGGTTGCCCCAAGAGCAGGCTGCCGCCAGAACCGAGTGCTCCGAGAACAGGTTGCCACAAGAACAGGTTACCACAAGAACAGGTTGACACAAGAACAGGTTGCAACAAGAACAGAGTGCCACCAGAACGGAGTGCTCCAGGAACAGGTTGTCACAAGAGCAGGATGCCGCAACAACGGAGTGCTCCGAGAACAGGTTCCCACCAGAACAGGTTGCCAGAAGAACAGGTTGCAACAAGAACAGAGTGCTGCCAGAACGGAGTGCTCCAAAAACAGGTTGTCACAAGAGCAGAGTGCCGCAAGAACGGAGTGCTCCGAGAACAGGTTGCCACAAGAACAGAGTGCTACCAGAACGGGGAGATCCAAGAACAGGTTGTCACAAGAGCAGGGTGCCGCAAGAACGGAGTGCTCTAAGAACAGGTTGTCACAAGAGCAGGGTGCCACCAGAACATAGTGCTCCGAGAACAGATCGTCACAATAGCAGCGTGCCACTAGAAGCGAGTGCTCCAAGAACAGGTTGTCACAAGAACAGGTTGACACAAGAGCAGGGTGCCACCAGAATCGAGTGCTCCAAGAACATGTTTCCACAAGTCTTGGAATTTTAGCATTTGGGAAGTGATGATGAAACTTCTCTCGAAACAGTGTCCGATGGTCGCCCAATTTGCGAGCGATTATCACTCGTTAATTATAAAGTTATAACAGATGTTTTTGGAAAAAAATTCCGGATTTTCTTCTTTCAATTCACACTTCCAAATCCCTCGCTCGCCTACCAGCCCGTAGCACAAACTTGATACACCGCTGTTATATGTTCATATTCACTGCCTGCTGATGTTAATTTTATTCGAACCTTCAAATATGTCATCAAGATCAAGCTATGCCAATTGTGTTGACAATTTGTTTTGAATAAGATCACAAATACATTTTGCTTTCCTTAAAAAAAAAGGTAAGAACTAATTCCCCTCAATTCGTATACACGGCAAGTTCCTAACCCCCGTCAGAGGCAAAAAATTTTCATTCGTAATATCATCTTTTAAATATTTGAACCAACTGCTTCACAAATATCAGCAAAGTAATATGGATTAAAGAGGTCTTGCTTTGAAACAATTTAATAATTGTATCACTTTGTACATACTTATCAAAAGTTAATTTAAAGCAAAGATTTTTTTTTCTTTGTTTGCCTTAGCAATTCCGCGAATACTGGGACGGCTTATTTTCGCGCGACACACATACAACATGAAGGCGACACGCGACACGCATACACCCTGAATGCGACACGCGACTAACAGTTTGGTAAACAACCGGTTTAATAAATGCTAGTTTGTTTTTTTTAACGGGAAGTGAGTTAGGTGGGTAGCATGATTCATAGGTTGTGATCGCTACTGGGGTAGCATGATTCATAGGTTGTGATCGCTACTGGGGTAGCATGATTCATAGGTTGTGATCGCTACTGGGGTAGCATGATTCATAGGTTGTGATCGCTACTGGGGTAGCATGATTCATAGGTTGTGATCGCTACTGGGGTAGCATGATTCATAGGTTGTGATCGCTACTGGGGTAGCATGATTCATAGGTTGTGATCGCTACTGGGGTAGCATGATTCATAGGTTGTGATCGCTACTGGGGTAGCATGATTCATAGGTTGTGATCGCTACTGGGGTAGCATGATTCATAGGTTGTGATCGCTACTGGGGTAGCATGATTCATAGGTTGTGATCGCTACTGGGGTAGCATAATTCGTAGGTTGTGATCGCAACTGAGGTAGCATAATTCGTAGGCTGTGATCGCTACTGGGGTAGCATGAGTCATAGGTTGTGTTCGCTACTGGGGTGGCATGATTCATTGGTTGTGACCGCTACTGGGGTGGCATGATTCGTAGGTTGTGATCGCTACTGGGGTAGCAGGATTCATTGTTTGTGACGGCTACCGGGATAGCAGGATTCGTAGGTTGTGATGGCTACTGGGGTAGCAGGATTCGTGGGTTGTGATCTCTACCGGGATAGCAGGATTCGTGGGTTGTGATCTCTACTGGGGTAGCAGGATTCGTAGGTTGTGATCTCTACTGGGGTAGCAGGATTCGTGGGTTGTGATCTTTACCCGGGTAGCAGGATTCGTGGTTGTGATCGCTACTGGGGTAGCAGGATTCGTGGGTTTTGGTCTCTACCGGGGTAGCAGGATTCGTGGGTTGTGATCGCTACTGGGGTAGCAGGATTCGTGGGTTGTGATCTCTACTGGGGTAGCAGGATTCGTGGGTTGTGATCGCTACTTTGGTAGCAGGATTCGTATGTTGTGATCTCTACCGGGGTAGCAGGATTCGTGGGTTGTGATCTCTACCGGGGTAGCAGGATTCGTGGGTTGTGATCGCTACCGGGGTAGCAGGATTCGTGGGTTGTGATCGCTACTGGGTTTGCAGGATTCGTGGGTTGTGATCGCTACTGGGGTGGCATGAGTCATAGGTTATGATCGCTACCGGGGTAGCATGAAACAGATTTTTGCTTGCTAGTGGGGTGGCATGATTCATAGGCTGTGCTTGCTACTGCATGCATACACGATACGTTTTCCCCCGTCCACAATAGACGCCACGGTTCCATCCAATCGCCCGTATCTCTAGCTCAAATTCTCATCATGGTCTTGGATAAGAGTGATAACCCATCGTAATGGCCATTTCCATGCTCCGGTATGCAACCGTCATGCTGATAGAATCCCGGGCAACCCGACCCGGGGATTACTTGTGCTCACCTGACCCGGGAAACACGACCAGATGGGTAGGAGGGGGGAGTGATCTGAGCACGCGCCTCCTCGTTGTTGATTCGTTCATACTTAAAGAGGTTGTAAAATGAAATGTCCGCCCAAGACTGAGACGTCTTCCCCATCCGGCCATGGAGACGGACCACTTTGTTTCAGATAAGGGATTTCAGACGGTCTATCGAGAGCGTACCAAGCAAATGAAAGTAGGATTATTTAAAGGAAAGCTCATTTTTAATACAAAAGCCCCAAGAAACTAATGAGCCGCTAATGTTAAAATTTAGACTTTGGACTGAGAACCCGTCCAACGTCTCCCGAGAAGTAGGATGAATCGTGGTTATCAAGCCATGATAACTTCAGATTCTACATAAAGCACCCAGAAGTACGACCATAAAGTTTCAAATGGGATAACTCATTTCAATTTTTTTTTTTTTTTTAAATTTGTTCATATCATCGGGTGACAGAAATAACTCATTTTTAGCACACACAAAAGCACCCCTGTTCAGCCTGAATCTTTTTAGACCGTCAAATACGCTCACCCTTATAGAGAAGGCAAAAAAATAAAGAAAAGCTAACGACGTTTTGATTATGATTATGCTCTATTTCCGAGCCGGGTGGACACGTTTCGTCAATAAATAAGCCCCTTCGTGAATAATGACCACACTGTGCGGCATCTGAGGACGGCGTTGGTTTTCCGAGCCAAGAAGTTCTGAAGACCTCATCACCCGGTCACGTCACATTCATTCCCCCCCCCCCCCCCTTTGCCTTCTCTTGGAGGAGAATGTGTGTTTGTGTTTTTAAACATGATTCTCTGTACATGATTATTCAACACTGCTGGAACGTGGATGCCGTATATATATATATATATATATAAAGGTAAACAAAAAATATTAATATTTAAAATAAAAGCCGATTCCTTATAAACTGTTTTCGTCATATCCACACTTTAAGTTGCGTTGATACTTGGTTAATGTGTCCATCTCATTTCACCGAGAACCGCTTTGATAATAAACCCGGGCAATGGTCAGTCATCAAGGACAAAGTTACAACTAATCAAAGATTAAGTGAACGGCCATAAAATACAAAGTTTGAACAGACATTTGAACGCGAACCGTACCCTGCTCGAACACAGGCGTGAGAATCCGTCTTACAACGCCATACATCAACCATTCAACACGATGTTTTCACTTTGCGCCCCCCCCCCACTCCCGACGGCAGCTAATCAAAACTAACCAACTTCTCCTACCCCCAGGGCAGCTCCACATTCAGCCAACAGAATGTTGCGCGGTTCCTTAAACACGGTGGCCAGAGTTGACATGCACGTTGGATTCAATTATTCCCAAAATTTACGCCTCTCCACGCATTCCCAGGTCCACTGAGAATTGTTTCAGAGCTATTGAGCCATGCTCATTATATATCGAGGCCAAAAATTGACGCAAAAACAAATCTCGTTAAATGTTTTTAATCACCAAAAATAAAAAATAAAAATATATTTATTTGTTTGAAATATTTGGATTTCCCTTTACTTCAAGAGATATGGTAAAATAAGACTATGGTAAACTAATACTAAGTTAAACTAAGACTATAGTGAATTAAGACTAAGACTGTGACGTAGGAAGCAATATATATATAGGACATCGAAACTTCCGTACCGTTATATTTGATTGTTATTGAACAAAAGAAGAAGAGAAAACGTTGAACATCGACCGGTACAACACGTCCCATGATTGTTGGTATCATACGTTTCTCTGTGCACAGAGAATACTTTTGACGCCACCTTCTAGAAGACACCGGCAGCACAGTGATGTGCTAACGAATGCCGCGCGGAGAGCTCGAGGGAGGTCGCTCAAAATAAGCGCAATAAAAACAAAAGAGCGCGCAATTTTATCAGATTGCATGCACACATCGGTACCTTGGGCGGTTGAGTTTCATCACGGGAGCGCGTCGTTGAACATCTACGTTAGTTGATGTTCACCAAAAAAAAAAAAAAACAACTCTTCTCATGACGGTTCAACCACGAGGGAAAAAAAAAATAACCCCATCCCTGAATTTTATCAGATTGCATGCACCCATCGGTACCTTGGGCGGTTGAGTTTCATCACGGGAGGGCGTCGTTGAACATCTACGTTAGTTGATGTTCACCAAAAAAAAAAAAAAAACAACTCTTCTCATGACGGTTCAACCACGAGGGAAAAAAAAAATAACCCCATCCCTGCATTAGCGCTTAGGAAGTTTTACCAGATTTTCAACAGAAATATCCACGCGATTACTGGTATAATGTATACGACGAATATCAAACATATCAGAAAATATTACTATTGTTTTGACATTTACCGTCCATGTGTGCGCCCTTCATTAATTCACTGCCTTGATAGAGAGGCAGACGGCAATCGAACTGATGTATTCGCACGATTGCGATACAAAAATGTATCAAGTATTCGTTCGTACGCACCGTTCACTTTTAAAACAAGCCTTGATACCACTGCAAGATTCGACTACATATTGCCCATGCAGTATTTCACACGCACGTCGCTTCCTTCAACAATCGCACCCGTATTCGATTTCTGATTGATTTCTCATCCACGCACCTCCCTAAAAAACGTGTTTATATACCCTTAGTGTCAAACGTCCCTAGTGGACGGCTGGTGATAAATATCGACCTCAGTACACTCATTTTTAATGTGATTTCAATGTTAATAGATAATTATGAACCTTTTAAATATACTAGTTATTTATGCTTTTTTTTTTCATTTTTTTTTAAAATAAAAAATATGGACCTAATACACTACACCCAAGGGATCTGTAACTGAAGACTCCCTGCATCTCTACACAGTTCTCGGTACATATTCACAGATCTAGTTAACTATGTCGGGGCACGGCAACATGGAAGGAGAGACACGTTATGTAATGGCACAGACTTCCTTCGACCTACGGATACACATGGTGATGCCACACCACCCTCAACTCCATCACCTTTCAAATTATTTCCGCCCTGGAATCACATATGTTACGTCACTGACACATCTGACCAAGCGACAGGCAGGTGGGGAATGGGGGGGGCATCATTTAAAAGGGGGGGGGGCTGTTATCGTAGAAAAGGGGTCCAACATTTTCTGCCGTCACAGCCTGAAACAACATTGCCAGTTAGACACACACACAACAATACCAACTTTAAAAATGTGTTGTTTTTTATTTACGTTCAAATCGCATGGATGTTAGTATCATAACTTTTAAGTTTTCATATAACAAATTTGATTTTATTTATTTTTTTATTTAGCGCTCAGAGCCACACAAAAAATTCGATTGAGAAACTTTTTCTACACTTTAACAACGCCATATAAAAGGAAAATGTAAGCCAGTGAAAATTCAATCTTGACAACTTCCCTTAAGGCAATGATGACCTTTGGGAGAATTTAGAAATCCCATAAATCTTTATAAAATTTAATTCCGAGCAATTTAGGTGGGGGTTGGGGGGGGGTGAACATTTGACAAAACATGCATACACGTAACGCACTTAATAATAATCCCTATTATTGCCCCCCCCCAACCGCTCAATTCACGTCCCGGAACTAGATTAATATTCTAGTGAAACACCCGCTTGTACACCGCAGATTTACTTCACCCACTATTTCAGAGAAACAGAAGAAAATATTACGTACCAAACGCACTATCGATATTTCTTTTCTTTTTTTTTTTTAAATTTCAAGAATCTCATTTAGCGCAGTGATATCAGTGTCATCATATTGTTTCCTTCATCTTTAACTTGAAAAGGGGTGATTTTTATTTTATTTATTTTATTTTTTTTTGGGGTGGGGGGGGGGGGGGGGGGGGGGCTGAAAATTTGAAAGAATGTGTTTTCATCGGCAACGAGTGTACGTGTCAATATTCAGCTCGATAGGTTGACGAGAAGTGGGTCGATTAGCCGTCTGGAGATTTTGCAAGTCCGCCACCCCGGCCAGCCAGGAACACAAGCGAAGTTAATATAAAGGATTTAAACATTAAATCTTACTCAAATATAGATCAAGTTAATAAAGAAAGTGAATCAGGGTGTATAATCGAAAGCATCGTTTAGGAGACGCGTTATATTTTCAAACACATTTTATTTCTAAACGCTGCCGTGCTCATTAGCTTCATGGCATCGGGACAACGGTTCAGATTTACTTTGTCACATGGTATATAATGATTTTGGTTAAGCTATGGTTGCACCAATTAAAAAAATAATTTCAAAGTTGTATACACAACTAGGCATTTTAAAGTTGTATACATAACAGCAGATCAACAACTAGTCGGTGGAAGAGTAATTGGCAGTAGGCCAGACTGCTTATCGGTGCACAACTGGTTCGAGAAAATATTTTGAGAAGCCCTGCTGACGATACTTACGGCTAAATCGATGCGCACGACCGTTTCAATGAACCCGACGCTGTTAAATATAGCCACTATCAACGAATCTTAACACCTTTAGTGTTTTTTTTTTTTTTTAAACGCGGAACACAGGAGGCATAAGCTCACTCCATCAACGCTGTGCCCAGGTAGGTTCCAGACCACTGACGTACAGGTAAAACCCTACAGTCTGAGCCACACTAATAGTAATTACTGTACAGACCTGTTCAAGTGGGAAGATGGTAGAAGAGAGAAAGCAAAAAGCCAAAGATGGCGTTACCAAATGTAATGTGAGATAAGAACCATCAGATGGGGGCCGAGGGGGGGGGGAGACAAAACTGATTGAACTTTAATTTAATTAAATGTAAAATTTAACTTCATTGTCCAGTTGTTACAATTTATGCAGGGGAACTTATTTTCTCATCGGGCGTTAATGAACATAATAATACTGCAGTTGTACAACACAATGCATCCTATTAATATAATAAGCGAAAAGCATGACAAAGACATAATAAATCCTTATGCTTTCCTTTCAAAAAAGGCAACCCCCCCCCCCCCAAAAGGGGTTAAAAAAANAGAGCAACAGGAATGACTTAGGTGTTTATGTTTATTTTACAGAATATTTATTTTAATTGTTGAAAAAAAGGCTTAATCCTGGCGCAACTCAAACATTAATTAAAAAAAAAAAACCCAAAAAAAACAACTAATTTATAAAAATAACATAAAAATTGTATTCAGACAGTGAACAACCAGTGGCATTGAGGCAGGCTTAACGGTGACGCAGCTTCTGTAAAGAACGTGATGATCAGATAAACGATGGGAAAGTACGACTGGACGAATTATTCGAATCAATAACCATAACCATGTTAATCATCACGTGGGATATAACAACAAAAAAATCAATACTTTGAAATCTTGGTTAATGTCTATTATGAGACAAAGAAAACAAGAGCAAACAAACAAAAACAAAACCATCCCCAGTCCCCACAGCAATGACGTTATATAAAATCAGCCTTGCAAACCGAGGAAATCTGACCAAATGAGAAAATAAGAAAAATATGCTTTTCACAAGAAGATAACCTACGAATGACAACGACGTCCAATCAGCTATTTTTCTGAACATTTCTCCAACTTGGAGGTCATGAAATATCTCCAACTTTCATCAAAATGGCCAGTCATCAACATTAAGCTTTTATGTTTTAAAAAAACCAACAAAAACAACAAAAGAAAAACGTATTTGAACAAAAAATAATTCACCTCCCTCAGACAAAGAAATAAGAAAATAACGGGTCTATCTTCACCGTTAAACCACTCCAACCCCACCATTCCCCCCCCTCCTCCCCCACTTCCCACTGGCTAGCCTTTTCTAAAGTATAAATGCTAAAACTAGCCAACACACACCAGACGGCCACAGATCAGACGATGTGGGCTTTGTTGATTGCTTTTCAACTCCCGCTATTGCTGACGTTTCTTGTCATTAGTTTTTGCTGGCAACTGTTGGCCTTGCCAAATAATATCACAACCCCCACACCCCCCCCCCCCCAATGTGGGCTTTGTTGATTGCTTTTCAACTCCCGCTATTGCTGACGTTTCTTGTCATTAGTTTTTGCTGGCAACTGTTGGCCTTGCCAAATAATATCACAACCCCCCCCCCCCCCCCCCCAAATTTAGTGCACGCAAGACGATCAGATGTGATGAAAGCACCCCAGTATGATAGTTTAAAGCAGTGGCTGCTGGCCCTTTTCGGTCCCCAGAGCCCTTTTTAGAATAGTTTTGTTGGACGAGCCCCTTAAGTGTGTCTAACGTCTTAAATGATAGTGGCCTTTAGGAGTTTCCTGGAGCGGTCGCGGAGCCCCGGGAGAAGTGCATGGCGGAGCCTTTCTATAACAAAAATGAGGTTGGGGGGGGGTGATTTTCTCTTACAAAAAGGAGTCAATATAAGCATAAACATACATTTTTTTTTAAAAGATGCAATTTTGTCAATCTCAATATATATTTACATAAAATTACAGTTGGAATGAATCATTTTAAATGGTGGCAAATGTATACACATATCAAGGATAAACTAACAGTTGTTAAAATGTGGTTTTAAAATTGTCAAAAATGATATTGTCATCCTAATGTATTAAATTACTCTAAGCTGCTTCTCATTGCGTTCGTCTTGGAATAATTCTAAGCGGGTTTCATTAGAGAGAGAAACAAAGAAACACATATAGAGAACCAGTGGCAGCAAACAACAAAAGTGCAGACAAAGCAACAACAACAACCAACTTCACTTAGCTCTCTCGAAACCAAAAGCAAAATGCATCAAAACATTTTTTAAAAAAATCTAACATGTCTTGGTTACCTGGGTACAACTGGAAATGACGAGTCCAGTCAGAAAGAAAATAAAAAAAACCACCAAGACGTTCACAACATGAGCGCAGACAGCGCTGGGTTGAATTGTGCAGTCCCAGTAAAGACACATCAACATTGAACAGCTAAGAAAATCCTTCAATGAACGCGTGTCCCGACGCACCACCGCACATTTCTCCCAGATTTCGTGATTAGGTAATTATCCGCACGGTGCACTGAAGGTGTTTGTTTCCTTGCACGACAAACTCCCAAAGGGGGGAGGAGGGGTGGAAGAAATGGGGGGGGGGGACGAGGGAGGTGAGCAGATTCACCAGGGGGATCATAACAGCTTTCTCTTGTGTGCCGACCGTGTCAGTATGCACATGAATGGGGGGAGCAACCAAAAAAAAACTTATTTCCCCAAGCATTGCACCTTGATGGCTCAGAGGAGGCGCGACGGCGGCCGTAGCTGGGGGGGGANCAGTCATATTTCCATAATTGTCTTCACAAGATAAATAACATTCCACGTATCAGCTTTAAACCAGATACAGGAGGACCATTATCACTGACCAGCGGTGGGTTGCAATAGATTTGGGGGAGGGGGGTGGGGGCTTGCACTAGAGCAAGTTATTTCTAAAGAATAAAACGAATATGCATGGCAAAAAAAAAAAAAAAAAAAAAAAAAAAAAAAATTTAAAAAAAAAAAAAAAAAAAACAAAAAGGAAAGAAAAAAAAAAAAAAAAAAAAAAAAAAAAGTATAGTTTTCTATATAACAACTTAAATAATCCAACAAGGAACTGACTGAACTCCCCCTAAACGCCGCTTAAGGGGAAAGAAAACGCCCTCGACATTTCTCATGCTCCTAAGTTTATTCTTTAAATCGGTTAAATGCAGGAGGGTCTGTATGTAATAGCGCCCGTCACCAAAAGAAACAGATTCCTTCACACGCATGCTTCAATGGCCGTGTCTTAGACTTTGTATTGATACTTAATTGGCACCTCCAAAGATGTGTCACCGAAAAGGTGATTTTTTTTTTTTTTTAAAATTTCAAATTGACTTAAAATTTTGGGGCTATTGACCAAAAAAAAAAAGGCTCTATTTTCGCGCAGAGGTCAACCATAAATCTATAGCGCGGAAGTTAAATGATTATGTGACATTAAGCTTTATATATATTAAAAAAATTCTCTAACCGCTTGAGTGCTTCTTGCTGTGCGGCCATTTTCATTTCCTTAAAGCGACACAGCTTAAAACAAGTTGGTAGTGTGTTGAGTTTCCTCCGTCCAGCTGCTAAAACAAAGTCAAAAGGGATCAAAAGGGGGAAGAAGGGAAAAATCAAACGAATCCAACCAGTATTTACTCATCGGACCAAGCGGCCACGCATTTTTTTTTTAAAGAAAGACTTGTATTGACTCACAGGAAACTAGGGCAAGGTTAAATACAGCACTATACGGTCAGCCAAAAAGGAGGGCTGTTGACAAGCTGATGTCGGACTCCTTCAAATATAAACGACCCTCGTGATTTTGTTGTTTTTTTTGTACAAAGGCCGTTCGCTTTGATTATATCAATTTTGTATACCAAAGCGTCTACTAGTAAGGGGCCGTCCATAAAGTACGTCATGCTCCAAAAAAAAAAAGGGAGGGGGGTGCCTAAAAAAAGTGGGACAGTCTGTGACACGGGGGGGGGGGAGAGATCTTGTGTGGCGTCACACTTTTAAAAAAATCATAGAATTAAAACCTGAAAAGGACAATGACGTTGAACTTTCTGTGTTGTGATAGATGAATTCTGCCAGAAGATGTCCCTTTGATACATTGAATAGTAAGTGTGTTTTAGATTAAATGTTGATTGGCGTGGTTTTTGTTTTTTTTAAAACAATTTTTTATTTGGAAAGTACTTTTGGGGGAATGATGCCAACCCCCCCCCCCCTTTTAATAACCCGGAAGGAAAAAATAATTGTATAAAAATAGCGTCAACTGAAAAGTTGTTGAAATACTACTTCACGGCAAGTTCGCTTTGAAGATCGCAATATAAATATTTACGTATATGTAAATGTACTAAAGATAAATTCGTTACATCAATTAACGATTTTTTTTTTTTTACAAAAAGGTTACGGTTAACAAATGTTCTAGTGTACGATTAGGGTTGGCACTTGAAGCTTTGTGTCGGTGATTGCTCTTGTGCAATCTGACCAGCCGTGAATGCACAGGAGGAAATCGTGCAAGAATATAAAACCTGGTATTTGTTGTTCAGATCGGTCACCTTGACAACAACTGATTGCATTTCGGGTTGAAAAGATGAAACCCCGTGTTATCGTGAATGACGGGTCCTGGTCCAGTATTTTCATACTCTTGGTTTATTTTTATTTTATTATTTTTTTTCTTGGCATGGCAACTCCCATATTTATCTTTCATTTCGCCCGCTTCTAAGCGGTATTTCTTTTCCTTCAAATGAATATGCTTTCAGGCAAATACAATTTAAAATGTTAACACTTAAAGAAAACAAATGACCAGCTTATTAGAAATGAGCAGGTCTTAAGTGCGGGTTTTACAGAAAAGGGGCCAGGGGCGACCACTACGTTTGCAAGTGCGTCAAGGTTTTAAAGGGAAAGATAAGCCAGGTAGTAACTTTTCAAGTCCGGGCGAAGGTTGTAATATGGACAAATAAAGATAGGCCCAGTCCTGGGTCTACCCACACGTGTCTACAGACTTAGTAAACAGCCTCAATCAGAACACCGATGAAAAACTTTGCCGCTGATGTTGCGGGAAGGGGAAGTTTAACGCGAGGCGAGACAAGGTGCACATCAACAACAACATCAAATAAAAACACGTGTTTTCAAAGGAACGTATTCAAATAAACCACGCTCTATACGCGGTGAACACCGATACGGTAAGACGTGCTATCTGAACACAGACAGGGTGCATCGTGCCCGGTGAACACCGATACGGTAAGACGTCTCTCTGAACACAGCAAGGGTGCATCGTGCCCGGTGAACACCGATACGGTAAGACGTGCTTTCTGAACACAGAAAGGGTGCATCGTGCCCGGTGAACACCGATACGGTAAGACGTGCTCTCTGAACACAGACAGGTTGCATCGTGCCCGGTGAACACCGATACGGTAAGACGTGCTCTCTGAACACAGACAGGGTGCATCGTGCCCGGTGAACACCGATACGGTAAGACGCGCTCGTGGAATTTGCAGATACAAAAGTACACAATCGAATGTACTTTTGGAGACAAATGTATAACAGAATAACAATTGATAGAAAAATATATTCTATAAAAAAACAAACAAAAAATAAAAATAATAACAAAATATTTAAAAATGCTAAAATTAAAAAGAAATTCCTGGCACGTGTTGATATAATCGTATAAATAAATCCTCCTACATTGAATATAACGAACTACTTTTTTTATAAACTCGGACCCAAAAAAAATAAAAATAATTAGCTTCACTGAATAGAAGCACGGAACCTCTGTTGCCACTTAAAATGTAACTAAACTTTTCTGCAACACCAAGTTAAAAACATGTCTAGAAATATTTCTTTATGTTCCTTATCTTGCATCCCCAATGTTTTGTTATTTTCTAAGTATGAAAAAAATAAATAACTAAAGAGAAAAGGGCGGGGTGTGGGGGGGGGGGCAAATACAAAAAAAACAGTGTGCAAAACAATTTGATACCTGCATTAAAAACATGTCTAGAAATATTTTTTTATGTTCCTTATATTGCATACCCAATGTTTTGTTATTTTATAAGTAAGAAAAAAAAAAATAACTAAAGAGAAAAGGGCGGGGTGTGGGGGGGGGGGCAAATACAAACAAAACAGTGTGCCAAACAATTTGATACCTGCTAACTGGAATAAATGAAACAAAATTTTACTATAATCTCGAAGACAAATACTGAAACAGAGAGAAATCAATCACTGTTGTCCAGCCCATTCAAACTATCATAATGACTCATCCTTATAATTAACCCGCAAAGATTGCCAATTGTAGTTCACAGCTCAAACGACATCTGATGTAGAAGGAACAACAAAAATCCCTTGCAAGGTTATTATAAAAGAACGCACTCAAAATACAACCACGTTTACCTGTCTTTCCAATGCGCACACATAAAAGAAAAATTCGTTCACAACTCCGGAAGTTGGCTCGTTCACTTTCCTGCCTGTCTGCAAGGATCTACCCCGACTTTTGGTGAGGCCCTGCAAAGATCTACCCCAACCGTCAGTAAAGTTCTGTCCGCAACGACTCACCACACGGCCAGTGGTGACCCAAATAGGCACAAGGGGGGGGGGGGGGGAGGGACGAAATTAGAGTTCTCTTGTTTGATCAGACCCTGTCATAATCTCAAACAACGGTCGGCGACGAGCATTGGGTTATTATTGCTAATTGTCCATCATCGATTTTATCAGGTTTCGCGACGGCGAGATTCCTTTACCTAACCAGAAGATGTGGTTGGGGAGAGGGTGCTCTGTGAGAAATGTTTTCTTTGTGGCATCGTGGGTATCATCATGAGATCAAGCCAAACTGGTTGTGTAAAAGTAATTGAGAAGGTAACATGTATCATCTTAATATCACGCCGCGTGATTAGGTAAAAGTAATTGAGAAGTTAGTATGCATCATCTTAAGAACAAGTCATGGGGTTATATAAAAGTAACTCAGAAGTTAACAGAAAGGAACTTTCAATGATACTTTTTAGAACTTAAGAACTTTAGTTAGATGGATACATACACAAAACTTTTTTTTTTTTCAAATACACCAAAGCTGTTGCCAAGGCCGACACAGAAGGAGGAACAAGAAACAGATGGTGCCAAGATTTCGACCGGAAAGTTGCAGGACTTCATTCAGACTGCTCTAGAACTTACTAAACTCCTACCCCCCCCCCCCCCCAAACCACACAACACACTTTCATTTTAACCTATTTAGGACACAAGTTTCCAAAAGCTAACGAAGGAAACACACACAAAACTGTGAAAATCTACACCGACATAAGCTAATTAAAAACGTCACATCAAAGGACGGGTCACGTCCCGCCAACAGCAAGCTGGCTGTGATGGGGAACCTGGCACCCAGAAGCCAGGACGTCAATCAAAAGTCGGAGCCGGACGGTACAGCGGCGATTGGCGCGGCGATCACGCGATTAGCCCTGGGATTGTGCAACACCGGGCATCGATCGGCTGCGCTGCGAGGCCAGGCAGAAAACGTTTCAGAGGGCATCCATCACGTGGAGGTCGATCCTGAGATGAAATTAATCATGTCGCGCCCCTATGGTCATCTGAACGTGCCCGGGAGATTAGAATGTTTCCGGGGTCAGTCACAACCTTCTTCTATGCTATCGTATACGTTTACGATTATAAACATTTATTAAAACAAGACCACCGAGACTTCATTTATGATCAAATGACATAAGCAAGAATTGATTTCTGTTGGATCACGTGATACTAGAGAAAAGCAGCAGCTGGAAATTGTTGCGTCCAATTAAGTCTGTTTATTTTTTTAATTTTATGTTTGTGTACCCGAGTCCACAACGTTAGCACTTCCTAAACATTACCATTGAAAATGTGAGATATGATTGGCCTGATTGAAAGAGAATCTGCGATCATTGGGCGCTTATGGTGGAATACTTATTGTTCTGTTAAAATGGCAGCGTGGGTGTTGCATTTAAGTTTGACTTGCCCGCGAATGCAGTATTTCTTGTGGCATGGGAGTTGTGATTCTTGTACCGTATTGAATTGTTGTGTTTTTTTTTTAAAATCTTGTTTGGAATAATGGTTATTTTTAATGTAGTGCAGAAAAAATTACACAATAAACATAACAAAATAGTCTTGGGCCATACGAAAGGGAAAGATGGGGGGGGGGGATGGGTAAGTTGAAATTCGTCCCGGGGGGGGGGCATCA
>CAXITT010000434.1:635608-665608 GCA_964033795.1 Lymnaea stagnalis
CAACAAGCCAAAAAAAAAAAAAAAAGCTGAATGGGCAGACGGAGAGAGAGCAACAACATGAAAATGAAAGACTTACATGGGTCATAATCTGTATGCAAAAAAAAGTTAGAGAAGATGTCAGGCGATTAGTACTTGGACGTTTGGCGACACACCCAAGAAATACAATGACAGAAACAAGGGAAAGGTTTGGTTACATTTTAAATGAAGATTCCAATGTACCAAAATCTGTTAAAGCTACATATATTACAAATGGTTCACATATTTTTTAAAAGTTAGGACATATGTTCAAATTTTTAGAAAATATAATTTCTAGGTTATTCATGTGTGTGAAACACTGTGCTTTTGGCCTACATTACACTATAAAATTTTTTAAAAAATGGAACAAAATTCCCAAAAACCCAATGGGAGAAATGAAAAAAATCAATATTTGTGCCAGTCTAGCAGTAAAAAAACTGAAACATTTACCTCTAATTTAATCTAATGAAAAGAGGACTTTTTTCTGTTTTAACTATCAGAGTTAAAAAAAAAATCACTGCTGATGTGTAACTAGTTTATATACTTGAAAAGTGAAACTTATCAAAAGATGCTGCTCACAAGCAACCTTTTCACACAAGCAATCAGCACTATTTCTTAATGTCTATATTTTAGTGATTTATTTATTTTTGCAAGCATTATATTTATAATGTTAATTATCATGCAAATTAATCATGTTAATTTGTCATGAAAATTTAACATTTTAATTCATCATGCAAATTTAGCATCCCAAGAAATGAAAGACAATTTACACATTTTTTCTAGATGTCTTGTATTTAAACTGAAAGGCCAGTAAAATGATTAACTATAGCCAGACAGAAACATAACCATAGGATATGAAGTGTACACAAATTCATGCTGAACACAAAAATTTCAACAGCAGAATTTTACCCCAGAAACTTAAAATTAAATTATGCACATCAAAATTTAGAGGGAAAAAAGAAAAGAAATGAAATAAATTAATTCAAGAAATGACACTTCCAAAATACTTCATAGTAAAGATGATCTGACGTTTCAATCTAGTCACATACACCAGAGATCTTTGATTCTTAGAATGTCAAAAGACATGGTATACAAAAAAAAAGTTTTTAATGAACCACACTCATTGTGATTCTTCTGGACATCAAAATCCCTATTTGGATGGATATGAAGGGATTGTTGCTGGTCTACAAATTACAAATAATAATTATTTTTTTATAACTCTAACACATTTCTTAGGGACTTGATTCATGTGGTGGCTGAAAAGGCAAATAGTTAAAAAATTGTTTAAAATCTCTACTTCCAAGAAACACAAAATCAATAAAAACATACAACTCACCAGCAAAGATATGTCCCTCCCAGTCACTGGACTCCTGTCCTGCACTGACCGACCTCCTCATGTGGACAGTTTCTCCCAGGACTTCAACAAAGCTGGTCCCATCGTCACATGTCGAGAGCACTACTGAAGAGTCTGAGGAGGACCTCCCGCTGCGCAAAACATGATCTCCCTTGACTTCTTCCTCACTTTTAATCTGATCTTCCTTGTGCGGGATCCTGCCGTTGCTGGCAGGTCTACCTCCATCGTAACCGTCCAACGCATCCTTACCTGGCGGGGGTGAGGCGTTGTATCCTGACACAGTTACGCTGATTGACCCTTCAGAGGGGTGAAGTGCTGGAGATTTCACCAGATCTTTGGTCTCTGAGGTCAGGCTGGATTTGCGAGGGAGAGGCATGGGCTTCTTCTTAGTGGCTGGCTTCCCGCCCGCAATCAGGCTGACCTCTTCGGTCACTGGAGTTAGTAAATCAATAGCTGCATGAGAATCTGGAGGAGGGCTGTTGTCATCCTGATCAATCAAGGTTGAGTCTGTGATGGTTTCCATGTCTCTTGACCTGCGCTTTTCCTGCTGAAAGTAAAAATGTTTATGAATATTTCAGAGGACCTTCATGTACCCACCATGCCGTCAAAAGGCACAAGTGGATGTCTTTTTAAATATGTCTTGCTTACAGCACTTACAAACTCCATATTGCAGTGGTCCCCAAGACATGCAACACAATGGACCCGCACTGATTTAAAAATAACCACAGAAATCCAACATTTTCATGTTGAAAGATCTAATGAATACATTTACTGTTAATCTAGGTGATTGAATTCAACTCAGTAACTGTTTAATAGTCAGCAATAGCCACTGAGCCATGGAATCATTTTTAAAATGAAAAATTGACTTTTCAATCAAGCAATTATTGAACGTGAAATATTTTCAATAAACTGAAATACATTCTTATATCCCATAAGCAGATGGGTACAGCAAAAAAAATTATTTTTTTTTAAAATATATTTCAAAGATATTTTATTTTTCATCTATTGGCTGTTTGTATATCCCAAGTTTGGAATCACTGCCCAGCAGTTTGATAAGAGCCACTTAACATCTCAGCCCGTCTCATAAAACAGCAGTGATGACACACATACAATAAGGTATCCTTTAAAACCCGTACAGTCTCAGCTTGTTTCATTTATAAACATTTCATGTGTGGGTGAAATTTATTATGAATTTTAGGAGAAAAAAAAATTTGGTCGCTCATAATTTTTCTCTCCAATCGTTATAAACACTAACAAACAACATACCATTGGTTGTATTTTACGATGAATATTCTGGAGAGCCGTTCCAGGGGATGGAGGTGGGCAATCGGGGGTGGGAGGCTGCCGATGATGGGTTGGTGATCGTGGAGCTGGGTTGCTTTCTGCTGCTGACTGGCTAATGTCCAAGGATGATGGAGGCTTGGAAACTGCCTCATCTGTAAAGTACACAAATAATATAAGTCTACCTAAAAATGACACAAAAATTTGTTAAAGTAGTTTTGTATTCACTTACCAAATAATATAGTACTGTTAATACTTAATTAATAAAGCAAACATGAAATCAATACCAAAATTATTTCAATATGAGCAATAGCACATTCTTGAGCAACTGGAAGCTAACTGAAACATTCTTGTGTGTTGTCTTATCTCAGCAATTCACTTCCTGTTACACATCAGGGAAATGATTTACATTGTGAAAATATTCTCTTGTGAGGGTTGCACCTATTTATAGCATCTGGTTGGTTTGTCAACAATTTTCTCAGAGTCATGTGGTAGCTTTCTCAATCAATATTCTCATAGACTTGTGAGTGGGTTTGTGCATCAGTATTCTGAGAGTCATGTGAGTGGGTTTGTCAGTCATGTCAGTGGGTTTGTCAATCAATATTCTCAGAGTCATGTGAGTGGGTTTGTAAATCCGTATTCTCAGAGTCATGTGAGTGGGCTTGTCAATCAATATTCTAAGAGTCATGTGAGTGGGTTTGTCAATCAATATTCTAAGAGTCATGTGAGTGGGTTTGTCAATCAATATTCTCAGAGTCATATGAGTGGGTTTGTAAATCCGTATTCTCAGAGTCATGTGAGTGGGTTAGTCAATCAATATTCTTGGGGTCGTGTGAGTAGGTTGTCAATCAATATATTACTGAGAGTCATGTGAGTGGGTTTGTCAATCAATATTCTCAGAGTCTTAGACTAACTTTAACTGTATCATTAATTTGCTACAGATGTTTGTTTTTTCCACATTTCATAAAGGCAGAAGTTCAAAAAAGAATATTTAAAAAAAAATTTAGGTGAAGATTTCAGAGACACACTTATCAGGGCAAAGATTACCATATAACACTTGTACAAGACATGAGCCCAATTAGGAAGCATTTTAACATTAGTTAACTTTATGAACACACTAACAATAAATTAAGTCATAAAATTGAAATAAACCATGCATGAAAATTTTAACAAATTCAAAGCAGGATTATTTATCTAAATATTTATTGCTAATCATTTCAACAAAAAAAATAAATAAAAGATTAAATAAAAGGCTGTATAAATGAATTACTTTTCCTCCCTTCTATCTCTGGTAATGTGGCCTCAGGGGGAATAACATTATCTGATATTTTGCTAAAGTCTTTGGTATTGTCTCCCTCCGCGGCGCCTGCAGGGGGCTCTGACAGATCAACATTGGGTTTTTCATTGTTGTTATCGGCCACCGTTTGTATCAGGGGCGGTATATCAGATGTTGTCATGTCCCTTCTGGGGGCAGCTAGGGATGGGTTAGTATCTAGGAAAAGCAAAAAGTATAATGCCTGGCTCAAAATCTAAGCAAGACTACTAGCTAGTGTATGTTAGTCTTTAAAAAAAAAAAAAAATCTTAGCTACAAAAAGATCCAAAACATCAAACGGATGATACAAAAACTGTCATTAAATGAACATGAAAGCAAGGTGACTTTTAAAAAATAGTTTAACAAAGATTTAAAATGAAAAGAAAATTTTCATTCAATTTAACAAAGAGTTGTAGGCTAGCAAAACTTCATTAAAATATGCTAGTAAAAACTAAATAAATCAAACACTTACTATCCATAACTATGGGAGGGAAAACTTAAGCACCAGATTGCATTTGAAGAGAAACAGAATAATTTAGGTCCAAAGAAGAAAAAAAAAGTCTCATAAGTTATAGCTTAACAGTGGTCCTCTAAACATTGTGGGGCGTGTCGCTGAGGGTGAAATGAGTATGAATATGGTTGGGGGTTTTCCCTCTTCATTATTTTACATCATGCAGCAAAAGTATGAGACCAGCAAGCATTCCTGCTTGGAGCAACCTTTCTTGTTCAATCTCCTTTTGCCCAAATGAAACTGAATTGTCCAATATGTATGTGTAAGTTATGAACTTCATGTATAGTGTAGGAGAAAAACTTCTTTATTTGGGTTGTGGGTGAACACACAAACACACACACAAAAAGGGAAAAAAGGGGGTGAGGGATAAAAGGGAGAGGATAAGGAGGGGGATGGGGGGATAAAAGGGGAGCTAAAATTCACTTATCTTTGTTACAAATCTAAGAAATAATATAAAATAAAATGAAGAAATTATTTTAAATTTGAAATGTTTCTCAAGATATTAAAAGCTGGACACAATTTTGCGCATTCACTATGTTATTTTAACACTTAAAATTGTAAAGGTTCCAGCTGAAGTTTTTTGCATTCTTTAAGCTACCTTTTGTCTTTGATTCTGATTCTATGGACATTTTAGCATCAATAAGAGCTTTTTCTACTTCCGGGTCAAAGTTAACATAGTTGCTTGCTGACGAGGCAGCATCTGCCGAAGCAGGCTGGCCTTGCTCGGTTCTGCGAAAACTTAAAGGTTTCTTCCTTGGAGGTTTCTTGGGTTGGTCCTGTTGAAAATAAAAATTTGATGAAATAATTTTCCATGTTAAAGAGTGGGAACTTAATCTTTTAATAAATCATGAAGGAAATAGTAGAACATGGTACGAGGAAACTTGGATCAAAAGACATGACAATAAGATAAGAACTCTCTGTGGTGAGAGTTAGAAGGGAAAACAAATTAATTCAGCTTTTCGGTGCAAAATCATCCCCTTGAAATTAATCAAATACTCTCCTGCTATTGATCCTCAATCTCCATGTATTTCCTTTCTCATTTCTTATATTTTATAAATCTCCAAAACATCTTTGTCCATTAAGATGGTATTTTTCATAGTTATAATACATGTATTCGTTTACTTCCTGCAATCTTGATTTTGGAAAATCCAACTTCAGGCAATAACAATGATGAAGACTTAAGTATTTTATAACTAGTTTCTATTTCTTGTAGTTTCCTTCTTCTTCTTATATTTGAGGGGCCCACGATCAATTTGTTGAGCATTCTGGCTTCTGGTTTAAATTCAGAGTTTTCCTTCTCTTAGATGGGTTGCCGTCCAAGGCTAACGAGTACCATCCAACCAGGGGTGCTTGGGACGTTGGCTTTGGTGGGGATTGAACTCCAGACCACCAGCTATTTGGTTTGAGGCAGTTTAGACCGCTCGGCCACCCTCACCCAGCCTGCTGAGGAAGGCTCTTAGCCAAAACGTTCTTATTGTCCTGTCTTTCCATTCAAGCTTCCACATACGTTGTTCTACTATTTCCTTTACACAGCTTGAACAAACGCGGTCCTTCATTTATTAACCTTCAATAATCATGTCTTAAAAATACTAAATATATTATATATAAATATTTCATTAATACATTTTTTTAGATGAAACAAAACTTATCAGAGCTTTTCATTCACTTGATTAACATTCAATAACAAGCAAAGTTAATCTAAATCTATATATCTGTCCAGTTACACCTTTTCTGGGTTAAAAAAATAATAATGATAAAGAGTGGGAAGTACTGTCATCAGCCGTCAATAGGTATCTGGGTCTTAAGCTATTCTTTCTTTAATTAAGAAAAAAAAATCATATTTTTTATTTGTTTCAACTTCAACTGGTAAGATTTCATTTTTATTGATCCTGTTCAAAGCTCATGAGATAAAGGTCAGGTGAAAGGCAGCATAGAGCTGCATGTAGAATCTACTCACCGATGGACTTCTCGTTGATGGGCTGATATCCCTGGGACTGGCACTAAGTTTACTCTTGTCCTCATCGCTGGACAGGTCCCTCTCACTGCCTCTGTCAGATGGCACTCGAAGGGGTGTTAAGCCTGGAGAGGGTATTTGTGTGGGGTATGTTCTGTCTGAGGTTCGTTTTAAAAAAAAATTGTGATGCTGCATGGAACAGGCAGTTTTCTTGTAGCCAACTTCTGGAGCTTACCTCACCCCCAAAGAGCAAAGTATGTAAATTAATTTTAACTTATAGGAACGTAGAAATCGGGAGCAGGAATCAGCTTCACAAGCAATGTCCCTCAATAAATAAACTGCATGGGATATTGTAAATAGCTAAAGATAATAAAATCTTATTGGCTTGTAAACAAGAATAAAGATTTTTTAAGTTCTAATAATAATTCAAATGGAATAGAATCTCCACTTTGAAAAAAAAATTTTTTTAAATAGTTTTAAACAGAATTTTAAAAAAAAAACAACATTTTTTTAATTTTATGTTTGCGGAGAGAACAAAGCTTTATCCCGGACTGTTCCTATACCATAGTTTTCAGTTATGACTTACTGTTGGCATTAAAACTATGGCATGGCATGTTTACGTGAAATATTTTGAGTATTATAAGAGTGCACATTTAGATTTATATATAACAAAACTTGTGAACAAAACAAAAAGTAAATAAGCTTCTTTAAAAACTCTACTGAACGGGGTATATTAATATTCTTGTTAGCAAGCAGGATAAATGTTTACAGTGGTATAGTCTGGGTTAGAGTATTCTACAGAAAACTATCTTTCTATACTGATTATATTACTGCTGTTATTCTTTCTTTATTTTTAAGCATGCCCCAAAAGAGCTCATCTCAAAGGTTTGTTTCAGTGGGTTTTTTTGGTGATCAACAATGTTACAGCAAAAAAAGGTTATGGAGCAGCTTTGTTATTTTCTATAATGTTATCAGTTTGCTTTTATAGCAAAGTAGGCACAATAAAGGAAATAATTTTTATTTAAAGATGTATATTACACATTTAAAAGCATTAACTCTCTTCAAAAAAAGCTGATGAAGTTACTTTTAAAATGTATGTGCAAAAGGTAAAAGGTGAATAACAACAATAATCTTAAAAATTAGTATTTATATTACTTAGCTAAAGCAATGGGGTAAAAAAAAAAGGGAAGTATAAGGTAATTAGATGGTATAATGCTCATTCAATTCTAGAGTAAGATATAATAAGAAAATGAAATCATTTCAGTTTAGTGAAGAAATACTTTAGCCACAGAATTTTTAAAGGACAAATATAATTACCTTGTTCAACTTTTGAAAAATATAATAATATATATTTTCGAAAAATTTTTTTTTTGCTTTTTAAATACCACAGCCTGGATTTAAATCAAAGTAACTTGAATTTGAACCCCTGTAAAAATAACCATCAAGACTTGATGGACGACAAATGCACAAGCTTGTGCCTGGTCATGCCTTACTTGTTTCACTCAAACTGTCACTTCTGTCAGGTGCCCTCACAGAGTGGCGAGGCGGAATGGGTGGCGGTAAGGAAGGATCAGCATTTGGTGGAAGACTGGTGAGAGAAAAACACGACATCACAAGCTCTGTGCTGCTTCTTGCTAGCAAACATATCATGGCAATGGGTAAACACATTTGCATGCAGGTATAATTCTAAGGTGAATTTTAAAAAAATCAGAAAGTTATGAAAGATTAAGTTTTGAAATATTAGTTTACAAATCAGCACACATAATTTTTTTTTCTGTGGCTATTAAATATCAATATAATTTTCCATTTAATTTTTATTAGGCTCTTTTGGGTTTTGATTTATTTGACAAGAATCATGGATTAAATATTTTGTTGAATATAAAAAAAAACAAAAAACTCATGGATAATAAGCATGTTAATTTGAAGAGTATTTTTTTTAATGTTTGAAATAATTGAGAAAATCTATATGCAAAAAATAATCATTACAGCACCCATGCTTATTCCAATAGATTCTAATATTCATCATGACATCAGGAACACTTAAGATTGCAGACAGACATACATTGTATTCAATACAACTAAACTAGGAATGAAGCAGATACAACTGGACACTAGGATGACCATGCCAAGTTCAAGTCTTTGGTTATGGTTGTTTTTTTTTTTTTTTGTTTTTTTTTTTTAAATATGACCTTAAGAAAAAATAGAGAAAGCAGAGGCACTGAATAGAAATAGCAATGGAATCAAAAGCTGAGAGACACATACAGAGCAGGAGAAGTGAAATACTTTATCATAGATAGTATTGTCATCAGTTTCTTGAATCTTTGGATCAGTTGACCACAGAAAGTAAATAACAAAAGGAAGGGATAACATCCTGAAATTATTAAATGAATTATTGTTAGTTAGCCAGAAAATGCCATTCAAGGTGCAGGAAATCATGTCACATGACCAGCTCCAAATTTAGTGTTTTCAATCCTATCACTAAGGTAAAGATAAGTGAATAGACAGAAATTTTTCATTTAATTAACAGAGCAGCCATATTGATATAAAGTCACACTAATGATGTGAACATTTGTCAAGATGCCCAAGTGTGAAAATGTCCAAGTGAGCATGCAACCTGGTGCCCTTTTAAAATATGAATAAATTAAAGACATGCCATTCTTACACCCAAGTTACGACATTTCGACGTCTGAAAGAAAATGTGGATTTTGAGGTACAGAACTAATTATATGCTTTGTGTTGCATATTAAACGTGTGCTTTGTGGTAAAGGCTAAAATTGTTATTGGTGTTTTTCATGCTAAACTTTGCCCCATTGCAAAAATTAATTTAAGATGAAAATTATCAAACTTAAGGATGGCCCCTATAATGTCCCAATAGTTGGGAGCATTAATTTTGTTTAAGGAATTCTTAACTAATTTTTTTGAAAATTTTGTTACGAACACCTTTATAAGAATAGAATTACAAACTTTATCTTTTAAAATTCTAGGCATGGCATTATATTCCCTGTGATAAACAAGACTCAAGCATTCCTCACAGTCTGTTAACAATAAGTCAATGGAAAATAATTCTGGGCAAACTTTGATCAAGTTGAATAAATGTAAACGTGAAGTGCACGGTAAGTGAAACTTTAAGGAAATAAAAACAATACAACAAAAATGTTTTACTTATTTAGAAAACATTAGGTTGAAAATTTACAGCACAAAACTAAACTATTTAAAATTACATTGAATTATGTTATTATGTCAGCTACACAGCATAAACGTATCAAAGAGGGCAAGTATTTTCTTCTCGGCACTTGGTTATTTTAGTTAAGCTATTTGAGTCCTGCTAGTTTATTTGTCTCTCTGATATAACAAGGATATCAGAAAGAAAGCCATGGGTAAGAACAATGTATGTACTGATAAATGAAGGCTTTAGATCTCATACAATTTAAACAGCTTATTAAACTTGCTTTTCAAGAAATCAATAAAAGAATTTGGAAAATTATTAATAGATTGAGAGAATCTTTATGTAGCCATTAAATCATTAAAACAAAATAACAAAATAGTACATGATCACTACAGCATTTGATGTAAGTACTGATAAGTCTTTTTGGCATTTGAAAATTCTAAGACTTTTAGTTTAAAAAAATATGAGGTGTGTCTTTTCTTCACCTTTAGGAAACTAATGTCCATTGCTAATTTAACATGTGGAAAATAAGATAAACCTGCAACTCACCTTTTGAGGAGGTAGGTTTTTCTTTCAACAGTGTTGGGATGGACAGCAGGGACAGGAAGAGCTTTGACTGGCGGAGGGGGTTCTTGAGGAGCTGCAGAAATGGGAGTGGGCAAGTCTGGGCTGGGATCAGGTGCGATTCCCCTCTCTCCGTCAGAGTCAGGAGTTCGTTGATGGTAGATGTGAGCTGAGAGATGACGATGGTTTGAGGACATGCATGTCTTGGATTTATAAACCATGGTTCACTTACAAATTACATTTCAAATACATTTTTTTTTAATTTTTAGCTAATTACAGTAATATTATTGAATGAAGAAAAAGGTAAATTCATGAACTTTCATTTCAGTAGCATTGATGATAGTGTAAATTTATGAAATTAGAATTGTAAAAATATGTATTTCATTTTATTAACATCTAAATATGAAATTAAATTTTTTTTTTTATTATGTATTCTTAAATTATGTCAATGATGTCATAGATTAATAAAAACAAATTGATTTTGAGATTTTGGGCTAAAAATTGCAATTTATAGAGCCAAGTTTTTAAAATATATATTTGAAAAGCAAACAAATCAGAAATTCACAACTAACTAGTCAATGTGAAAATAAAGTATACCTTTAAGAATGTTAAGGGCATCTTCTGCAGCTTTTGAAGGTATGGATCTAAGGATGTCTTCTGCCGTGCAGCCTGTCTGAGACTTGACAGTTATGTCGATGCCTACATAAGATAGTGCAAATATAAACCTTTATTTTAAAAAAACAATAATAAGGTACTCTCTTTTTATAAATAATCTTAAAACAGTTAAAATTATATATGGTAAAGCTGAATTCTGCAGTTTATTTTTAAAATATTTTAATCATAAACATTATTCATCAATATCATTTTGCTAAGAAAATGACTTTTAAAATCACGTGTCAGATAAGTCAATGCTAAAAGATATTCCTTGACAAATTATGAGAGAGCAGATGGGGTACTAAAAGTGAAATAAACCGTTAACTTGTTTTTAAAAACAATACTCTGTTAGCTTAGGGTCAATTTTATGTACGACATGCACGAGTTTAAAGAATTGTATTTGTCTGCAATTTTGAAGTATTCAGAGCTTCAGTTAGTTTTCAGAACAGAATAAAATTAAACAAGTGCCAATAAATCCTTGTATGTCCTGTCAACGGAATTAACAAATGTAAAGTTTGTTCACTTAATAATATTCTTTTCCTGAAATCAAGGAAATAAATGCATTTGCCTCAAGTAACATATTAAATTTCATTTTGTTCCTTTTACATTACTCATGACATTTTTCAGTTTTTAAGGTATCTCTAAACCAATCTTATATGATTGTTTTTAACTATTTAATTTTTTTCAAAATGTGTTCAAACTGAAATTCAACTTACGCCTGAAACAAACACCCCCTTTGTCAAATCAGAGGCATTATATATTATTTAAGAAAACAGAAGCATGTGCATTCTAAAATATAACTCTGGGAACAAAACAAGTGATTTTACTGCTACCTACCTAACTGGTTTCTATTTCTACAACAAAACATGCTTGTGAACTACATCCTCTCATTATATGTGCATGAAAGGGATGCCAATAAATGCTGTTAGGAAAATTTAGTTTCTTGGACAGTTTGTCTTTGTGTTTTGATTATTTTAAAAATCATTTTTTAACATGAACCAACTATCTGTTTTTTCCATTTTTTATAATAAATATTTTCAGTTCGAAAATCAATGACATGATAGGTTTTTTTTTTTTGGTTTTTTTTAGTTAATGACTAACTATTTATATAATGAAAAATAAAACAAAGAAAATTTAAATTGAAAAACTTTTTTTCTTCAAATAGTCTTTTGACAGTGTTCCATATGCATATTTGAATGTTTACCTCTCTCTAAGAGCAGCTTGATGACGTCCAGCTTACAAAAGTTGGCAGCCTCATGCAGGGCTGATCCTTTGTCCGTCTGTGATGGCATACAGGTTAGATGGCAGGCATATAATAACACAGCACACAAACACAATGTATTATTCAATCAGTCAGTACATAAAAAACTATCTACAACAATATGTTGTGTTCAGGGTTTGTACAGGAATATAGCAGGAGTTGGAAACTTATGGCACAAATGCCAGACTGGAAGAGTGATTTTCAAGCTTATGGCACAAATGCCAGACTAGAAGAGTGATTTTCAAGCTTATGGCACAAATGCCAGACTAGAAGAGTGATTTTCACGCTTATGGCACAAATGCCAGACTAGAAGCGTGATTTTCATGCATAGGACAAAATTCTAATAAATGGATAGAGAAAAGTATCTTATAAGGTAGACTTATTGGTTGTTGGCATGTCAAAACAAGTAAAGATCCTAATTTTGCACAATATTACGAATCGGTTTATGGCCCTTAAAATATAGCACAAGTTGATTGATAAAGCGAGTTGGGCCAGTCGGGTGTAAGATTGTTCTCTTAGGAGAAAATCAAACGGAAACATCTATTTCATGGTCATGAAATAATTACTTTGGTCCAATCAGTGCTGTAGCAGCTTAAAAATCACACCAAATTATTATTTTTTTTCTTTAAAAAAGACATAGACATTTGCTAAGAGAACATACAGCATATATGTAATCTTTGTTGTACCAAGGTGCCTCTTCTGTAGAGTGTCACCCACAATGCACTTTTGTTAAAGTCATTTTATGCATTTCTATGGATTACATGAACACAGAGTGTATGATAACATTATCAATTTGTCTAAACAACAATTTAGTTTTCATTTTAATACAACATGCTTAATATAGGTTAAGTGTGTACTTATTTGGTTATTGACACATTACATGCTTATGACACACACAAACTTAGGATGACAATGAGATATTGATCAAGAATTTAACAGGAAGTTAAGCAACTTATTTTTTTTTTTTTAAATAAAATGTATTTCAATATTCTGACTGGAAAGCACATTATTACTGAATTGACTAGACTGTCGTGATGTCGTCATTGTATTGTCACATTTGCTTCCCTTTGCTGTCAATGGTGACGCCCATGTTTCTTGAAATGAGACGTGAGAGGCCATGTTGTTTATTTTGCTTGTAGCTTGTCATTAAATTTCTAGACATGAAGCTGAACAGAGGTGTTAGTTTTCCTTGTGTTAGATACAGTATTACTAAATATAACATAGACTAAGGCTTTCATACAGAGTAAATGTATGAGCTTTGTGTATTTTTAGTTATAAAGAAATTATCTGGAATTTTTATGGCTCAAAAAATGTCACAGAGGCTGTCAAAACTTAACAGTTTACTTAAAACTTGGATCAGGCCTCTGGTGGATTACTAGCATTTTTCTGATAAATCTTACTACCAGATAGTTAACGGCTAATTGTGCACATATACTTTCCTCACAATCTTAAGTCTAATTTCACAATTTTAGTCACATTTCTTTAAATTTCACATTACAATCAACTAAAAAAACTTTGACACAGGATGAAAATCTATATATCAATATTTTCAGTAGGTGCTGGTGCCTTCAACTACTGCATGCTGTCTTGTCTCAAATCCAATAATATGGCCATGTTATACAATTTATCATGACAACATCTACTTATAACCCAAGGAGCTGCTAATTTATATTTGGAATAGTGCATGAGGTTATAAAGTAGGTTTAGTGCAGGAATTAGGAATTAATTTACTATGTTAACAGACCTTTGTATTTTTTAAATTTTCTATTAATTTGTTGTTTTTTTTACTAAACATTTTAAGGGAAATTTAGGTTGAAAAAAAAAGGAAGATAAGTGATTATTATCTGATTAACTTTGAGTACAGAAATGTTAAAACTTCTTTGAGACAAAAATGTGGGGGGTTTTTGGGGGTTTGTAATTAAAATCTGTAGGTCATCCTTTTCAGATAACATTGTCTTAATTTAGAACAAAAGTACTTTCATTTTTTTTTTTTATATATTAATAATTCTGCTCACCTGATAAATGTATTGAAATCAATAAAAATAAATAATTTAGGTCAGTCACAGCCGATACTTAAATATGGCCAAAACATTAAGCATTTTTAAATTTATGGAACAAAACATTACCTTGGCATCAACAGGGAATCCTGAATCCAACAGGTACTGAGCAACTGCACGGTGTCCATTTCTAGAAGCCAGGTGCAGTGGGGTATTGAGATTTGATCGCTGTGCCACCAACTCAGGGTGGGATGTGATCAACTGTTTGACAATGTCCAGTCTGTCATACTGGGCAGCAAGGTCAACAGGTGATAAGTCTTCCAGGTTGCGAATGGTGGGATCAGCTCGTCTCTGAATGAGAAAAAAGAATAAAGTGACATTTAAAAAAATGTATTGAAGGTTATGAGAATGAGCTCTTTTTAAAATTTGTTTTAAATATGAGTCTTCAGGTTACAAAATTTTATCCCTTTCTGACAAACGAACACTTGTAAAATTGCTTCCAATGAAATAAATAATTAACCCTCTTGGGATTGCTGGAATCGGCCCATGGTCGAATGACAAAGAAGACGAATGGCTGATTCATTGGCTTTGATAAATCAAACCTCAAGATTGACAGGCTGGTCTTTATAACTAGCTTATCAAATTACTTCTTAAATTTCCTGCAAATCCTGGCATTTTAATGGCAGCCTCTGTCCCTTGTTTACTAGCTTTTGTTTTTATTTTTTTTTGTATTGAAGTAATATGTTAAAATCCAAAATGTATGACAGTGATGTAATATAATAAGATACCAACTCAAGCCTGTGGTCTGTGTAACAACTAACCTTTATTCCCCATTAAACATTATTTTTATACCTGACATCACATGAACCCTCACTCCAGTTCTCCAACCAATATTCACACATGTAAGCTTAAACATTCGTGAAAACCAGGTCCAGTCATACAACATGACAACAACACAGGACAGTCAGGGCACAAAGTTAAATCAATACAAACTAACAAACATCAGTCATCACATACTGTCACAAGTGACAGTAATCAAACTATCCTTAGTGATTCGGATATTCTAGCAGTGAATCTGACACTGATGAAAATAACCAGGAATGTAATAAAGATAATCAAAACGATGATGTTGATGATAATGTTGAGAACCCTTGGTTTAGATATTAGGGGTCCTGAACTGGATAGAGATGACCCCAATGATTTTTTTTTTCAAAACAGGACCTATTAATATAAGCACCCCAGCTGAGTACTTCATGCTATTTTTTACACTAAAAATCATTTGAATGTTTGTGAGAGAGACCAACAATAGTAGGGGTGTGCCGGATCCGTTTTTTCCAACCGGATCCGGATCCGGATTTTCTTATGCGAAATCCGCCGGATCCGGATTCCGGAATAATCCGGATTCCGGTTTCTCCCGGATTCCGGATTTTGGTACTATTGGTAGATACTTCGGTAAGTCAAGGTGGACTACTACTTTTTGTGTATGGGAATTCGCAATCGGCGCCAAAAAATCCGAGTTTTTAATTTTCCGATGTGTGTGTCTATTTATTATTAAATTAGTACTTTCGATATATATTTGAGTTCCGTTCCATTTGGATAAGTGTCTTACGAGAGACGCCATGTTTCTACGCGTTCGCAGCAGGTTATGCAGCTCGCTCAACCTAATTTCGCCATGGGGTTGGCCACGCCCCCCTTTTTAATGGCGGAAGTTGACGATACTTAGGAAATATTAATTTATTATCACTATTTACATCAAAATAATTGATAACTTGTGTTTCAGAATGCATTTAAAGACATTTAAACTGGAATGTTTTAATTTGAGCTTTAACAACCCGGTAGAATCCATATTATAAATGATCAGAATTTACCGTGTGCAACACGTTGTCATTGGCAACCATTCACAGCCACTTGCATAACTGTATCGTAGTACTACCTCAGAGTTTCATTCATAAGAGTTTGCCGTGTGCAAAAACTATTAAACCATTGGTCAGGGAAAGCTTTAATTAATTATTCATGTGCCAAAGTTGAAAGTTTAAACTAAGTCTAAACAGTATTTTAGTGATAAGGCAGGGAATGCGTTGCCTTATATAAACTATATAGTCATTGCGCATGACGGGATTGGTGGAATGAGATCACAGAATGTGGAGATGCAGTCCATGTTAAAAAATGACAAACCAAGTCGTACTTTAAAAATTCATAACTTTAAAACTACAACAGCTAAAAATATGATTTTGGTGTTATAATTCTTTAAAAAATTACATCTTTTCAACTATGCCATTGGTTTATTTTTACAAAAAGTTTAAATTTTCTTATCAAAGTCCCTACACTATTGGCCACTATTAGCGGTGCTGACTCTAGCCTCTGGTATGTACGGAATATTAAACATTAAACAAGCTCAACGCTCGAAACAATCGATTAATGTATCGTGATCGTGTGGAATTCGGGAAAGAGAATTACTTTTATTTCAGATTATGATCCGGTGAGTCACAAAATCTGGCAAATTCCGAAATCAGGTGTATTCCGGAATCCGGTTGTTCCGGATACATGTAAATCCGGCGGAACCGGATTTCACCGGATAGTGCAAAATCCGGCGGAACCGGATTCCGGACCGGATTCCGGCACACCCCTAAACAATAGGTATGCAAAAAAACTTTCTCAGTAACACCCTGCTCAAGAGGTGGTCATAAATGGGTGCCTGTTACAGTGAGTGTCTGTAGCAACCAAAAAATAGCTGGAGTCGGAAAAGGAGTAGACCATGTGCCAAAGGTGTCTGAAGTGCCTCTTGTTTCCCAAAATACTGATTCTGGCCTCATCCATCAAAAAATTAAAACAAATGATACTAGTATGTTATGTTTCTTCTAAGTGTAACAAAACATTACATGCATAAATTATGCAAATCAGTACAGCTTATTTGAATAACTGTTGAGATTTCAGTTTGATTCATAAAGATTATATTATTTATATTGGTTCATTCAATTTCAAACAAGAATAGATAATACAGTTTTATACATGTGAAGGAAATAGATAGTTTTTTTTAAATTATTTTTTTTTGCACTGACACTCCAAAAAAGCTTCATCGCCAAAGTGTTAACGCAAAATGCAAATACTTCCAGAAATATGAAAAATTATTAATTGATGTAAGGATCAACAATTACAAAAATATTTAAAATTTCGTAAATTTTCTCATCCCAACTGAGTAAACACATACTTTCAGGCCAGCCCCCAAGACATCAATGTTAGACCAACCAAGATTCAGGCCAGCCCCTATGACATCAAGGTAAGACCAACCAAAAAAATGTGTACTTTCAATCTTCAAACAAAACACAACCAACCCCTAATGGTCCAGCAATCATTTTTCAGCATTAAATATTAAATACCTAGATTTATTAGTATTTATCTACTTGATTCGTGGTTTTCAGCTTATAATAACGAAAGGAAATTCATTATCAGATTAAAAAATCTATGAAAAAAAAAAATAACTTTATGGACTTTATTACCATTTTTAGAAAGTGCTAAATACCCATAATTAACCAGATATGGAGACAGTTACCTGCAATAGTAATGACAATGTAGGGCTGTGGCCATGTTGTGCTGAAAAATGAAGTGCAGTGTTTCCTTCTCGAGTCTGAAATAAAATGGAAAATATTTTTTTTTTCATTTAAAGCCAAGATGATTTATTTTAAATAGTTTTCTTTTTAAAAAAGAGGTGCTTATATTATTTTTTTTCAATCCTGAACAAAAGGAAAGAAAATGAAACATATTATTGCATCCAATAAATAAAGTCTTAATTAATTTTAAAAACTTAAATTCTTATGCACAGAAAAAAATGCAGCTTAACATTCAAATTGGATTCAGCAGAATTTCCAATAAAATTGTCATAACTTTAAAAAAAAATGTTTGTGCTAATTCTGAGCTACAAATTTTTGCCACTAACATTTTTTCTAGTTTGCATTAGTACCTGCAAATTGATCAAAGTATTTCCATTTGGTGCTTGCAAAAGCTGGTTGCAGATGTCTGTGTGACCATTCCATGCCGCTAGGTGCAGAGGTGAACAATCCTGTGTATCTCGGGTAGTTGGGGAAGCCTCACATTCTAATAGCATGGACACAATCTCCCTTCAAATAGAGATAAGCATTTTTTATTGGAAACAATTTTTAAAAGGATAAAGATGAACAGACCAAGTACAAAATATAACATCCAGGATGAAGTGCACAAATAATCTACTCTATACTAGATCACTGATTTTTAAAAAAAATTAATTATTCAATTTTTTAAGGGGGTGGGTGGGCACTATATATGTACATCCTGAACCATCAAGCAATTGCAAAATTTTAAAAAATAATATTTAAAACAAAGGCAAAAAACCAACTTGAACTTCATATATTTAAATAATAGAATATATTCAATCCAAAATAAAAATGTAGCTTCAAAAAAATGTGTATTATTGTTTTCCCACTAAATCTTTTTTTTAAACTTCTCCTTGCTAATAAAAAGGTAAAAACACCTTATTTTTCATTGCTGTTATTAATATTCTTATTGATAGCAAAAAGGCACACCACATAAAAGTCAATATTCAGTAACAAGAGATTCAGGGCTGAATAATTGCTCTCCCTGTGGGTCCAAGTAATAGATTTATTGGGACATTGGGGAAATTAATAAGCTTATTATAAAAATAGAGTATCTCACATTGAGGCTGTGCCAAGAGGTCAATATGTAAAGTATCTTTTGCTTACAGGAACTAATGTGGAAATTTTGTATAAAGCGCCCCAATGAGAAGGACATCACTTCCACTTTATTTATTATCCAACAGTTATTATAAAACACAGAGGAGAAGAAAGCAACCATCAAAAGACAAAGCTGATCTTTGCTAATAAATGTGTGGTAAGCATCCTAGATGTAAACTGATGTTATAACGTAATTTCTTGCACAGCTACACATGAAAGCAGCACTAGAAATGAAGACTAGAATCTAGAGAAAGACAGGGCAAACAAAGATAGAGATAGACATAATAAAATATAAAGAAGGAACAAAGACAACTCGTCTGTCTATGAATCCCACTGATTTTGAAGATAGGAGATCAAAGAGTGTTGTTTCTAAAGTTTATAGTTGGAAAGACGTCAAGTGTTCTAGAGAGATAACTCAGCACTGGAACCAGTGAAATTTAACTTTGAGAAATTCCTTTCCTCTGTTGAGGTCATTTAAGTTCAACAAATTATTAAATTTTATCAAATTAAACAAACTTTAAATTTTTCCATTTAAAAAAAATGTTTAATTATAAACCAGAAAACTTTTCTTCTTGAAACTGAAGATACACATATAATTTACATAAGACGGCTATATGCCAATTCCCACCCCACCCCCCCTTTCCATAAAAATACCTAGGGAAGGTCTTACTTTAATATAGCATCAATATCTAAGGAAAGTGGATGCATTGACATAGGCTACCATACAAAAAAATGTATCAATAAAATAAAAATGGGCTTTTAACTTTAAAAAAAAGAATGATAGAATCCGCCATCACTTAGCCCACTTATCTGAGGCAACCATATCTAAATGTTACTTTCTACATTTCAAATTCTACATGTGCAGAAGATGGCTTTACCCGAATTGTATCTTCTTTCCAGCTTTCATGAGTTTTCCCTTTTATTTAATATCATCCATAGCTCCACCAAAAAGACTAAAATTTGCAGCTTTCTGAAGACATTCACTGAAATGGACCGCCCATAGAATAAGACCAGGCTTTTTTCACATGCAAAATAATGATGTCTATTTTGTAACACAATTTTTTCTTCTTGTTTTCTCTATAATAGGGGATGAATAAACTTTAGCAATGTTTGAATGCATGCTGTGTTATATTCTCCTGCAAATTTACGTTAAAACCATTTTTTTTTAAAATTCAGCAGGCCCAAAAATGCGGACTTGGATGGACCAACCCCCACCCTTTCCACAACACTCCGAGGCTAATGGATTTCATAACACAATATTTTGAAAATTCTATTAGATTATAAGTTATCACCTGCAGGAAATTTTAATAATAATTATCCTTTCTTGATAAAAAACAATATCAAAATAAAATGTTAAACCTACTTGTGACCATTCAGTGCAGCCAAGTGTAATGGTGTTTCTCCACTGCCATCAGCACAATTGACATTGGCACTCTTCAAACTCAGTAAGCTGTGTGAGAGTAATTTTGCCATTAAATGGAATAATGTGCAACGTCTCATTACGTAAAAAATGTTACTAAAACTGGATGTATTTTAATTAAACATGGTGTCATCATCTTACTGATAATCTCTAATGTAAATTAGCCTAAATTACAAAGATACAGTATATATACATATACATTCGCCCCGGGGTAGTCCCCATACCTATACCTGTGACACTGCATGTGCCAGTTAATATCCCCTACATCCCCATGGACCACTGATGTGTAGGTATTTCCCTGTATTCCCTAACAAATCAATTTTGTACAATTTATACAAGGCTTATTAAGTTACCCATACATGCCAACTTTTAGAATAAAAAATTGTGCAAAAGGTCCCAAAAGACTGTACAACAGCATGAAAAGCTGTACAGAAAAAAATGAAAAGCTGAAAAAAGTATATTGTTTTGAAAGCAAGAACAAAAAAATGAACAATATTCTCTTCACTAGGAGCACTTCATTCATAAATGGATAGATCGAATCTCTTAAATGAAAATAGCTTGTTTTTATATTTGATTTTCGCCATAATTCTTCGGTTAATTATGCTAGCAATAGTAATAAAGATTCTAGTATTTAAATTATCATTGTAAAATAAACTTCTGTTTTGACAAAGTTATTAGGTCGACAGTCAACTTATAAATATCATTTTTTACTTTAAGAGAGGATATAAGTTTAAAAACAATAAAATAAGTTGTACAACAAAGAAGATCCCACCCGCTTTTATTTTTGGAAAGCAAAACAAGTTAAATAAATTATTAAACCATGTTGTAGTAATAAATGGGAATAATGACAATTGCTAGTCATTGATAGTAATGTTATTAAATATATTTAATCATTTCTTAGAAATTAAAAGAACACTTACTAACACTGCAGTTCTTGTTGTAATTGGATATGTAATTATGGTTTACTACTCAAAGTAGTTACTACCCTACTACGCTGTCTTGGTATTAACATATGATATCAATGAAACTGCACTCATTTTGAATGGACAAATTGGATTTAAGCTTCCTGATGTCCAATGTTGAATATATTACACCAAAAATTTAGAATGTGTATGTTGTGCAAAAATATTTATTTTCTAAGCCCAGTAAAAAAAAAATGTACAGGTTGGCATGTATGAATTACCCCAAATGGGGTAAAAATAAAAACCTTGGAGATATGAGGGCTCAGTAGTAAACAAAAATAAATATATATAAATAGTGCGTCTTTTGTAACGACAGAAATTTTTATGTGAATGTCAAATAATGAGAAAAATACTGGCACTAGGCCTAATTTTTTAATCTACAAAATAGGCTGATAACTGATTAACTGCTATTTAAGAGGTTATTTATTGGCAACTTTGCTTTTGATTGTAACACTATATATCAGGTTTTCCAAACCTGAAGTGCTCAAGGCAATTTACGGGTCGCAAGGAAAGGGATTATTAGAACATTATTAAGTTAAGTTATGATATAAATGTTTATATATATAATATTTAATCATTTCTTTATTAACTTTTTAATTTTTGTAATAGGCTATAGTCTATGTTTATTTTTTAAATTCTACAGCTTTCTTTGCAATTCAGTAATAAATTAGAAATCCATTATTTTCATTTAAAATGGATTGTTATGTTTGTTTAAAACTTAGAAAAACAATTCATAGAGAGGTGAAAGAATTGTCAAATGATTAGTAGGGGAAGCAGCGTATAGAAAAGATTGGGAGAAAAGGCAACAGTTTAAGTTACAACAATGCTAATTATTAAGGTTAAACCAGGGTACATAAAGTTGTTATTTAACTCACTCCTGATGGAAGTGATATTTCCATATTTCGCTTAATTTATATTCCTGAACAAAGGGAAGTAACGCCCTTTTGCCACTGATTTAAATATGAAATACAAATATTTTTTTAGCTGCTAAATATTAATTAATATTAATGAAATAAATATAAATGCATCATGAAATGAATTAGGTTAAATAAAACAAATACAGCACACAGCAAACAAATAACAAGCCATAACAGTGAACAAATAACAAGCAATGACCAAAATATTGATTTTGACACCTGGGATGAACATGTGCTAGATACAGACGCACCACACTAAAGCATACATTATGAAAGTGAAACAAGATAAAAACTTCCATTTTTGAAAATTGTAATCAAGCAGAATCATGCCATCACCAGATGTCTTGATGAATGTGAAATTTCATAGCTATATTTAAATAAAATGAGAGAGCTGTGTTGCTACACACCGGTGCACAATTGGACATATCCGTAGGAACCCCCCAAGTACATATTTATTCGGCATTCGTAACCGTTGGGATGAATTAAGAAAAAAAAAAGTATCATAAAATAGTCAATAGAGGGTAACACGCTCTACCCAATCTTGATAAATGCGGGGTATGGAATAAATGCTTATCCCAGTGCTCCTGTTTTTACTGATATAATTTATTTATTCATCTTGAACTTTGAGGAGCTGGACTGGATGGACCAGGTCAGAGAGAGAACTCTACTATGAAATATTTTTTTAATGTCAGAGTACTCATTCGTAATCATAGCCATATGATGTATGGATAGGGCTAAATAAACATAAAGAATCTATCTATGCAATGTATTATTAAAGTAACCATGGCACTCGACACTACACACAGGTCACATGCAGTATGTATTTAGTATTTAATATTTATGTTATAAATCCATAGCAACCTTTTGGACAAGGTGGAAAGAGCCCCTCCGCCACCTATTGATGTTTTAGATCCTCTTTTAGCACTAAGTCTTCCCGCTAAAAGTTTTTCCACCGTTGCAACATTCCCTGTGCGACATGCCTCAAGCAAGTCTTGATCTTTACCCATTGTTTCTTAATTGATTAATAATAATCTTAATCTATCTTGCCGTAAACATTTTCGGTGTCGACTTTTTGACTTCGCATTTTCTTTACTTCCTTATTATTGCCTTATAGCGCCCTCTTCTGGTATCCCTTTTAACGTATCGGTTTTATGTTTATGTATTTTGTTTTTATACTTTTAAGCCTCGACGCAACAGTGAGCTATCTACCTGAAGATATTACTCGAAAATGTTATCACTACTCTATTTTAATACAAATAAATGATGCAAATACTAGAAATATTTTTTTTTTACTTTGGGTTTCCAAACAAATGTTAAAGTACTATTTGTCAATTTTTAATTTAATTTTGAGACATATGTTTTAACTTTAACTTTAACTTTAATAATAATTATAATTCAGATCATTAACATTATATTAAATCCAATATCTGTCAATAATTACATTTCTAAAAAGTATAAACTTGGAATTTTGGTACAAAATCGTAATTTGATCAAATGTATACATAATAAATATTTGCACACATTTTTAATATAAAATTTAAAATTTCATGTCTCATGGATCTCAATCTCATCATAGGCTAAATATCATCTTAAATTTAAATTGAAACAACCACTGTAGTATGTAGTAAAATTTGTCGACAAATACTTTTGAGCTAATTATGATTCGACAAGTTCTTTTCATTTTTTCATACCGCATATCAAAATATTTTTCTTTTGGATACTACCCCATCTTAATATTTGTTAGCGTTCGAAAAAGGCCAAAAATATAAAAGTACTGTCACTAGTATCCAATCAGAGAAATTCTGCTCTCTCCCTCCCTCTCTCACCACTCTCTCTCTCCTTCCCTCCCTCCCTCTTTCATTCTCTCTCTCTCTCTCTCTACCTATCTCTCTTAAAAAGTAGAGCTACACATAGCAAATGCTCAACTTGTTGTTTTTTTAAAATTGTATATTATTTTAATTTTAAGGCAATGTGTAAACTATTTTTATTACTGATATTTTTATATTATGTGTGTGTGTGTTTTTTTTAATTTATTAGTCTGTCAACCAAATAATACTAATAAACAATTTGAATGAATTATCATTAAGATGAACTTTTCTATACTAAAATTGAATCAGTTCTAATTATATGTGGTATATTAGGCCTTATATAATAATATATATACTAAATCTAAACAAATACATGTCATTTACGAATTTACTACTATGCCTACTTATTTAACTATGACTATTATTTGACTTAAATTATTACTTTAATTTTAAGTGAAGTAGCCATGGCATATAAATTATATAATATAGTTTTTATTATTAAATTTATTAAATTTTAATATTTATAAATATTATTGCTGTAAACTGTAAATTACAGCCCTATCATTAACATAACAACTACTGACTAGTACTAGTATTAAGTAGACTACTGAATTTTATAAATATTTTTTTTTTAACCATTGAAATCGTAACGTAAAGAAAGTTGATAATTTGTACATGCGTCAATATTCTTTCATAAATGGAATCTTTTATATAAACCATGATGCCACTATCTAGTTTACTGACAATACTGACATTCGTTATAATTACACAAGAAACAAAGAGTGCGCATAATTTTTTACCAAATTAAAATATTAATTCTTTATAACCCAAAAGTTGATTGGATAGAGAATAGACCCAATGAAAAGCGTTGATACAATGTCACGTGAATTGATACTGGTAATATATTGTCCCGAAATAGCATCATTTTGTAAACAAGTAAGCATCTGTGGTCTATCGAGTACTTGGTTCTCTGTCTACCCGCTAATCACTCAAATAGCTGTTTTCAATTTAGCACGAAATGAATATACTGGATCATCAATATGAAGACATGACGAAAACAAAGAGACTGAAGCCTCTGACTGTTGTAAGTTTTTTTTTATTATAAATTTAGATGACGTGAAATATTATTTTGTTTTTGTGCCACTTTTCGCCAGGCTTTTTCAGAGAAGTCACATAAGAGAAGCTTTCTTACGTTACTTCTGAGTCGTAGTATGACGTACTTTCAACTTTTTATTTTAATTTAGTGTTTCGTTTCATTAGTAATTACCGTTTATGTTATCGAGCTTATGATTTGACGTGTAGTCATTGACGTCGTACTCCTTATTACCAGTTGAGTTACACCGCCACTAAACTAACGTCAGTGCAGCCTAGGCTGCTCTACGTCGGGTTTCAGTTGAGTGGATGCTATTTAAATTTAATTTTAATTTGTCTAATAAATTTAATCATCATCAGTCAATTTATGTCTAAATATTATATGATTATGATAATTCTATTAATCTTATTCAATATTTTATTTTACATATCCGTCGCCCTCTAGCCTCTAGTAATACCGGGGTTAACTTGACCTAAGCCTAAATTTTAGGCTAAAATGTTAGAATTCAACAATAACATTTAATAACAAGGCAAAGAGACAATCAACAAGGTAATACTTTTAAGTTTAAGACACTTCTAAGTAACAGTAATCAGCAGTAGTAGGTTTGCTGAACTAAACATAGTATATAGTAATAGTATATATATAGTATAGCCCTAGCCTATTATTTTAATGACTGTATTTTCCTACTTTTAATTATTAGGCACCTTGTAAACTAGTCCGTTTTTTTTTTTTTTTTTTTTTTTTTTTTTTATTTTTTTTTTTAAGTTTAAAGAAAAAAAAAACTTTCAATTGTAGCTTACCTAACCACATTCGCTACAACAGAATCAATAAAATGATGTGATTATGAGTTTGTAGCAATTTGAAGTATAGGCATAGCATACTCTATTGAATGAAGCTAAAATTAAAAAGATTATATTATAATTATATAATAGATTATGTAATTTATATATTTTTGCTGTGCAGGAAGTTATATTATTCACAGAAAAAAAAACTGTTATTTTAGCTGTAGCAGTGTAGCCTTTATCAAATATATCAAGATTAATATAGTGGTATAATGAACTAATTAGACATACTTGTTTTGAAGCAGTAGCAATAGTAATTGATTGTTTCTTCAAAAAATTATAAAGCTATGGGCATGGGCCAATACTTAGTGGGATTGGCATAAACTCCTCAGACCAGGAAAAAAGACATTTAGTTTTTGTGAGTTTGCTTTTTGTTTGGAGATGCATGGAGGGGGGGGGATGTCTTAACTGTGAGTATCTAAAATCAGTAATCAGATGCAAACTTGGAATAGAGCTAAACATCAGTTGTCTTCTCTATCTTGACACACAAGAAATTTAGACCACATGCAATTTTTACCAATATTTCAGGTTTTTCGATGAAATGAGAAATATATGTATATAATTAATTATTAAAATATTTATAAATTCCAAAAATGTTTGAGAATTATTTTTAAAAAGTGATTATAAGGCTAAAAATGCTGGAGAAAACCCTGGCTTCTAGGTGTATGACAGTTTTAGTAATTTTATAACAAAAATAATTTATGGGAAGAAATGAAGCTGTAAACTACTTAAATTATTTAAATATACACTTCTCCCTTCATTTCTGATCAGTGCTAATTTTTTTAAGCAGAGGAAATTATATTTAGATATAAAATAAATCTACAATCTAAATCAATAAGTAAAATCTTGTGGCTATTGACTATCAATAGTAACCATAAAATTAAAATTATTCTAAACAAATTTATTTAATTTTCTGCATTATACTTTTTCTTGAACTTTTTTCTTTTTTTTTTTTTTTACTTCAGATTCATAATTTTCCTGCTTTTTCTGGTTCCCAAAAACTTATTTATTAAAATTATTCTAAACAAATTTATTTAATTTTCTGCATTATACTTTTTCTTGAACTTTTTTCTTTTTTTTTTTTTTTTTACTTCAGACTCATAATATTCCTGGCTTTTCTGGTTACCAAAAACTTATTTATTCTGTACAATCTCTATACATTACTATAAAGGCCTAACTTGCGGTTCTCATATTTAGAGGGCAGTTTAATGGGTACAACAAATAAAGCAGTCAGTTGTGTTTTTGAAATAACCATTAAGTTTAGTTGTTGAATTGCAGTGTCCTTTCGTGTTCCAGTCTCTTAAGGAGTTGTGGAGAACAAACAAAGCACTTTTTTTAATGTTAAAAAAAAAGCCATTTTAAAATATGGAAGGGGCAACTTAAAATTACCTGTCATTTTATGATCTTAAAATCCCTTTAAATATTCACTCAGGGAACTCTTTTCTATATTCCAAATCTTACTATCCTATAGACTACGTAATCAACAACACCAGTCACCAAATTTAATTTGATATTTTAAAGTAAAGATTGCCATCAAGATCCTTTAGTTTCCATTTATAAGTTAATTAAGTCTTATTGATTTGGTCACCATTATTCAAATTTTAGTTGTAGTCATTATTTTCAGAGAGATACCATACCTATTTACTTATGATTATGATTTATTATTTATTTATTATAGTAGCTGATTATACTGTATGACTTGTACTTAAACTTATACTTATACATTAAATAATACTTTAAATGATTTTTCAGTAATGACACATTTATTAATTTATACAAATTCATCCCTCTTCTTCCTTGAGCTGACATTCTTTATGGTCAAAGCTATTTTAATTCATTTGAACTGGAGGTCGAAGGTAGAATTTTTATCGGTCAGGCCCATTATTCAAACTAACATCAAGGTCTAGTGTCTAGTAACGAGCAAGAGACATTTTTAGACCCTGACCCATTTTCTTTGTTTTCATTCCCATTATCAGCCAATGAAATCGCACTGTTTTGTAGGCGTGTAAAGCCCGTCGGGGTTAAAGTTCACTCCTACAGCTGATCGCTGTGGCCTTGGCTCGATTTAAATAAAGCTCTTGCGCTGCTGTATTTTTAAATATTTTTTTTTTAAACGCCAGTCACATGCTTTATATCTCTATCACTTGTGAAGTCCTTTATCAGTTATCTGTGCTGTAACTGTACGACTAATTTTTGTTATGTCAGATTTTTTTTTGAGGTGATCTAGGACTACGGCCTATGAGTATGATTAAAGTATGAACTTAAGTTTAAGACTTGAGGAAAATACAATTTATATTTAAAATAAAATGCTAAAATTCTAAAGCAACCCCTGACATTTTGTGAAGCTACGCAGAGGGTGTCACGACCCACATGTTGAGAACCACTGGCCTAACCCATAAAATATAACAAACATAAGGAGTTAAGGGGTTGGCGCTGCTGGTCGCTGGTTGGTAGCATCTTTCTGATACCAGTGTACTATGGTTGGTAGCATTTTTCTGATACCGGTGTACTATGCTTGGTAGCATCTTTCTGATACCGGTGTACTAGTATCTCTGTAATAAATTATTTCGATCAGCATCTTGGCTGTACCATCCTAGGCTTCCTTCCAGTTAAGCCAATGGTTTCACTTATTAAACGAGTGTTTTAAAATGGTATTACCGTTATTGAATTCTATGACAGGACCTAGAGATGACCTGTGTCATCAGCCATGGCCATGTGCAGTCAGCAATGTAAAATGGAATAATAATTGTAAATAGAAAGTGCCATGGTCGTAACTACTCCTAACCAAAGATATTCATCTTGCTAGGACCAATCAGTACCCACTATTCGCGGCCCGGAAATTATCACTTTCTGAGCTTTGCGGTTTCATTTAGCTTACGTTTAGTTTCGCACCTATCGCTAGTCAGTTTTCTACTAATTATTTAATTCAGTTCAAATGGACTAAAATTAGGTTTTTAAAAAGATGTATTAGCTCTAATCATGCACTTTTTCACCCCCCCCCCCCAACCATTTTTTTTCCAATTCACCCAATGGGTCTGAACACATTATAGAAAATGGGAAGAGAACTTTTATTTTAAAAAAAAAAAATTTTTAACACCTGAGTCCGGTTCCGTTTTTCCCCGACTCCGGGAATCATCCCCACGTCAGCCCTACAATCTTCATGTATTTATATAAACTGCGTTTACGCTGAGTGTGGAGGTATGGATTAATGCAGTGGTTCTCAACCTTCCAAATGCTTCGACCCTTTAATACAGTTCCTCATGGTGTGGTTAACCCCCCCAGCCATAAAATTATTTTCGTTGCTGCTTCATAAATATGTGTTTTCCGATGGTCTTAGGCCACCCCTGTGTAAGGGTTGTTTTTCCCACAGGTCGAGAACCGCTGGTCTAATGTGTGGAAAGTCATTAGTCATTGACAAAAGCACGGACGTCTGTTTTTTTTTTTATTATTATTTTTTTTTATTTCCTTAAATGGCAAATGTTCGCACATATTATCACAGACATAGGAAGGCAACACACTGCTGTCATCATTGAAATAAAGTTTGATTTAAACATCTTGTATATCGGTATGCATTCATTAAGCGGCTGGCATTAGCGTACCGCCGGGTTCTTTCAGGCCGGGTTGTTTTGTTTGTTTACTGCTCTGAGAAGCAGAAAGGGTAGATGCATTTATAAATGTAAATCTTATTTTTAACTGGTTTGGGTTGAGACCTAAAGTAACGGCATCGCAGAGATTCATTTTTTTTTATGTCCATTTTTCTCTCTTTCTTTTAAAGACGTTGGGGTTGTTTTTTGTTTGGTCTATGACTTTCCGCACAGTTGAACACTTATTTTCAAATTAATGAATTCGTTTCAAGAAATGTCGAGGTAATCTGTTTTCGCGGGGATTACACTTAAATTATATGTGGGAACAAAGAAAAAACATATTGTTTTTTTGCGTATGGTACAACTATGTTTTATCTTTCAATAAATTGTAACATCCAGTGTTTATTTTTATCGGTCCACATCAAAGCCGTACGTTTGATTAGTGACCCCTGACTCCATGACCCCTGACTCCGTGACCCCGGCTGTTTCTCGGTCAGGCATCCCCCCCCCCCCCCACGTTAGATAAAAACAAAAAAAAACCCGGGTGGGGGTAGGGGGTGCGTGCTTCAGTCACCAATAA
>CAXITT010000434.1:667234-685214 GCA_964033795.1 Lymnaea stagnalis
GTCGTGACCCACGGGTTGAAACCCGCTGCTCTCCCACAAAATATACAGCTTTGTAACCAAGGGACTCTTATCCAGCGTAATCTTATATTATCCGGGGAGTTCAATTATACCTCTCCCTGCTCGCAAGCCCCCCCCCCCGTACCCCTCCCTCCTTTAAAAAAAAACAAACTTTATCGGTCTACTTCAAATCCCTTGATCCAGCCAATGTCAAGGCTGGCGTAATTAAAATGCTCATCCAAATAGCTTCTTTTCGCCAACTCTCGTGCGCGCCTTCGTGGAACCCGGCTCTTTGGTTTCATGAAGATACATTTAAAAAAAAATAATAATAAATTACGCGTTAGGTTTTTTGTTGATCAGTTTCCTTGATCGGGTTAAAAATGGCTGCGGATCGATCCAACATGGCTCACAGCGGTGAAGGGGTTTTGGGGGGTGGGGGGGCAAGAGGGGTAAAGGGGAGGGGGGTGTTCATATTAAGCACAGGCGGGTTTTTATATTGGATCTTTCTTGTGTGTAACGAATGGGTCTGTCGATCTTCCTTGTTTCTGTCCATTGTTGTCATTATAGACGGCCCTGTGTGTTTGATATGCATGTGCTGCGAAACAAGGCCATCTTCTGTAGCTTGGCCCTGTGTATTTCATATGCAAGTGTACGCATGTGCTTCGAAACAAGGCCATCATCTAAAGCCTAAAGGTGGCCCTGTGTATTGCATATATGCAAGTGTACGCATGTGGTGCAAAACAAGGCCATCATCTAAAGGTGGCCATTTGTATTTCATATGCGAGTGTACCATGTGCTGCGAAACAAGGCCATCATCTAAAGGTGGCCATTTGTATTTCATATGCGAGTGTACCATGTGCTGCGAAACAAGGCCATCATCTAAAGGTGGCCATTTGTATTTCATATGCGAGTGTACCATGTGCTGCGAAACAAGGCCATCATCTAAAGGTGGCCATTTGTATTTCATATGCGAGTGTACCATGTGCTGCGAAACAAGGCCCACTCGCATAAAGTTCCACATCCGAGGCTGGGCTTCTAATGGCCATCTTTATCATACACTTAATTGACAAATTAATGTGAGCATGTGACTGCAGTGTGCTAGGTGCAGTGACGTAACTCAGCTTTCCCCAAGCAGTGGTCCACGGACCTGCACCGGGTCCGCGAGGCTAACGTTGCCGGTCCACATAACATCAAAAGTTATGTTCAAATAAAGAAAAAAGTAATCAATAAATCTTGCACCGGTCCCTAGTTCATTTGTTATACTTGTCCATAGATCCGCCAAACTTAACATTTTGGAATTGCTGACGTAACTGACACAGATCGGCAAGTGGGGGGGGGGATGGCAAATATGGTAGGTTGTGGTGTTCCTCCCATCAGGGACATCATTTAGGTAGGGCATTTTCCCCCACCCCATGAAAATGCAGTTTTTATAAAATTGATATGTACTGTGGCACCTTCAGTAAGAAACATCTTAACAAGCCAACCAAGTTTTGGTCTCCCCCCCCCCTTTTTTTTCCCCCCTGAATGAACCTGAAATGACGCCCCTGCCTTCGAGGTTGTCATGGTGTCTAGAGTAGACTAGATGGCAATATATTATAGAAATATCAGATCGAAGTAACCTAATAAACTTTGGTGTGGCGTTATTGTTTTTCTCTCCCCTTCATCCACTTATTATATAACTTATAACCTTTGACCTACTTACGTCTTTTCGGGGTCGGAATATTGCATTACGGTTAATTGCAATCGAATCCAATAATCGATCTAAACTTTTGTTTACTGTATTTTCACCAAAACAAAGCCATAACCAGTGGTATGGTTTGCCTTACCCAACAAAAATCTCCCTCAAGATGAATCGCTCTTTACCTTTAACATTAGAGCTCTCACTCTGAAATAACTTGAGAACAAGAGCACTGACTAGTGTTTTTGTTGCGCTGTGAGGTAGTGCCGGATGGAGATGATCTGACGGATAGCGGTGTACGCAGAGCGACAGATGTGAAAAGTACGATAATTTAGAAGAGACATGTTGTCAGAAAGAATGTGACCAAGATTATGACGTAGTCTGCAAGTAATTTTCCACCCGTACACTTTCGTCTGCTTCATTACTTATTCCACAAATTCCTTGGACATCGTTGCTACAGGATCCACAAGAATGGGCTGAACTAAACTCCTTTTTACACACTACACAGAATCTCTTCGCATTTTTATTAGTCTTGCAGCAGCACATCGAATATTGGCCAGGGATTTCCCGGCACTTCGGGAAGTGGCCGGCCAAAGTAGCCTATACACTAGCAATTTCAAGTACATCGGAAATTGGTCACACGGCTCGGCCAAAGTGCGAAATGGCCGGTCAATTTGGGAAGTGGCCAAACTTCGGGCTCTGGCCGTAACATGAATATATATAATTCTGAGCTCTAGGTGTCGCACAACAATCATAGAAAGTAATAAACTGTTGTCTTCTTAAGACGTTGTGTCTTAATTTATATTGGTATTGTCTGATAATCACGTTTTTAAATTTAGATTGAAAGTGAGTCCGTATCTTTGCCATTTTAACCGTCTAGGGGGGGTGGGGTTGCTCTCCTATCAAATCATCCCTAGCTACCTGAATAGGCATTGCCCACCCCCACCATCTATACTTCCAAATAGCCAACTCCTCCCTCCACAAGTTGATATTGCCAACCCCTCCCTCCACAAGTTGATATTGCCAACCCCTCCCTCCACAAGTTGATATTGCCAACCCCTCCCTCCACAAGTTGATATTGCCAACCCCTCCCTCCACAAGTTGATATTGCCAACCCCTCCCTCCATCTACAATTTGACATAGCTTACCCTCCCTAAAAAACCCGGACATGGCACACTCCTCCCTCATTCCCTTACAAATTTGACCCATCCACCCCCTCCCTCCGCAGATCGCCTTATGATATCCCACCCAACTCCTTTACAATTTGACATTGCCCTAGCACCCCCCTCCCCACCTCCAAATTTTGATATAGCCCACCTCTCCCTCGCTAGTTGGTCCTCTTCAGTTTGAGAGGGAGATTTTTGGTTATTAATAACGACGTCAGCGGATTGATCTGAAGTGCACGTGTGTGGGGGGGGCGGGGGTGGCTCACTGCGCCGTTAATGTTAACATCCTACGTGTCAGCACTTGGAGTACACAAGTCTCGAGCTGTTTAAAGTGCACAGTAACTAACGTGTGCTGCGGCTAATTCTTTAACATAACATGACATCCTCACATACTCACTCACATAGTCTTATTGACCAGACATCAAGGTTAACTTTGATGAAGCCCCTCCTCCGCCACCCCTTTCCTTTCCTGGAAAAAAAAGGCGATTCCACAACAAACGGAAACACGCAGAGTTGACTTGGTGAACTTTCATTGATCAGGAAGACCCTGCTCGAACTCAGTCTAAGGCAGCGGTTCTCAACCTGTGGGTCGCCGACCCCTTTGGGGGGTCGCCCGACCCTTTCCCAGGGGTTGCCTAAGACCATCTGAAAACATCTATAGTTATAAAGTAGCAACGAAAATAATTTTGTGGCTGGGGTCGCCACAACATGAAGAACTGTATTAAAGGGTCGCGTCATTGGCAAGGCTGAGAACCACTGGTCTAAGGTTTCCAAAAAAACAGAAAATTATGAACACAGCTAATGGCTGCATCTTCATTAGAGAAAATACGAGTTTTTTGTGCCGTTATGTGGTTTTGGCAATTTAATGTATTATAAGATGTGGCTCGTTATATAAGCAATACCTAACACAAAAAAAAAGGACTGAAAACCAGTATACAAAGAAAACGAAAGCAAAACCTGCTCTGTTAATATTCTCCAATTTAGTTCCACTTTATATTTATATTAAATTTATATGAAAATAAAAAAAATCAAATATACAACCAAAAAAAAACTCTATTATCTTACAGCGCAGCAAGTAAAAAATTAGAATCTCCGAAAGTTACAAATATTAATGTACACACATACAATGAGTAAAAACTTGTAAGGCTTCTATTAAGTCTGATAAGTATTTTAAAATGTCTCTTATCTAGGATATCTAGCAAATCTCTTCCGGCCGGGAAAACTGCTGGCTTATTTATAGAGGCGGAGCTAGAAACTTCCAGAAAAGAAATTCTAGAAATTGCATCACCCGAGCGCTTTCTCTGCTCTCCATTTAGAATATATGCGAACGTAAACATCCTTTTCCCAATGAAGGGGTGGGCGGGTAGTGGTAGAGAGATACGTATTTAATCTCGGTGACTTCTGTATCAAAACATAGTGGGGAGATAGTGGTGGAAGCTACAGCTCTACGTTGAAGCACAAGCACAATTGGGTCAACACACATGCTACGACAACACAAGTCATAGATTCAATTCAATTGAAAGCTTATATATGTATGATAAACATTACATTTGAGATAAGGCGTTTAGCCAGGGGGTTGCAGCTTTGGGTACACTGGACCGTTATCAACTGTGTGTCGGACACACATCAGAAACGTGTATACCATGTCACTAGATGTTGGGGGTCATTGTTATTCCCTCCCAGATAGACGTTGAAAAGTTCCAAAATAAGTGTTACTAATCATTTTGTGAGGACGTTCATATCTCAGTTTCGTTTTCCGCGCTCCATGTTTCGAATTACTTACGGAAATAAAAGAAAGACTATCAGCCGGAAACAGGGCATACTTCAATGGGCAGAAAATACTCAAAGGTAATAAAAATTACAAGATAAACAAAGAAAAAATATTTATAAAACTGTAATCAGACCAGTTGTAACATACGCAAGTGAAACTTGGACCCCTAACAAAAACAGCAGATAGCCTATTAAACACATGGGAGAGAAATGTTCTCAGGAAAATATATGGACCAACAAAGGATGAATATGGATGGACGATACGAACCAAGCATGGCATGCATAGTACAGTCTATATCGGGATCCCACGATAGCAGCAGAAATAAAAAAATATAGGCTACGCTGGGCAGGACACTTAGAGAGAATGTCAAATGACAGAGGAGTGAAGAGGGAGCATCACCAAAACCCCAGAGGAAAACGGCTCAAAGGCAGACCTAGGCTTAGGTGGATAGATGATGTGGGGAAAAGATATAGAACAACTGGCAGTCAAAGCATAGAAAAAAAAAATCATTAGTTAGGTCTGAGTGGAAGGAAGTAGTGAGGCAGGCTACAGCCCTACATATAGCAACACAGTGATGGATGGATGGATGGACGTTCCATGTTTCAAGATTAACACAATGCGCGCAAAGGGGAGCTACTCCACCTCACACCCTTTTTATTTTCTTATCTCTCAAAATGTACTAATGGCCCTCTCCATAACAAGTTTTACAGTAGGCATCAACGCTGGCAATCCGCTGTAAATGTGTGGACTTCGACTTACAAATACACCCATTAACTATTTGAAATGGTAACGGTCGCAGTTCACGGTTGATGACACTCAGTCCTTCTAAAGTTAATTGGCAAGATGTACACAACAATACCAGCTATCACACCAGAGTGGTGACGGAATTCTAACACATACACAACAATACCAGCTATCACACCAGAGTGGTGATGGAATTCTAACACATACACAACACCACCAGCTACATAACACATACACAACACCACCAGCTACATAACGCATACACAACACCAGCTACATAATACATACACAACACCAGCTACATAATACATACACAACACCACCAGCTACATAACACATACACACCAACACCAGCTACATAACACATACACAACCAGCTACATATTACATACACAACACCAGTTACATAATACATACAAAACAACCCCAGTTACATAATACATACACAACAACACCAGTTACATAATACATACACAACAACACCAGTTAGATAATACATACACAACAACACCAGTTACATAATACATACACAACAATACCAGTTACATAATACATACACAACACCACCAGCTATAAATCCGGGATTGTGACGAGATTCTGCAGCGATAATACATTTTTGAATTGTCTAACTGCAAGATGGGGGTAATTTATTGTTGGTCTCTGTGTATGTGTGTGTTTGGGGGGGGGGGGCGATGTTGTAGGCTGAGGTTGGACAAAAAACGGGGACAAACAAGTCATCTTTATTAAAGTATTTGTTAAAATGTTAATTACTTTCTTTTAAAAAGCAATATGGGGCTGTGTGCAGAGACGTAGCGAGGGGGGTGGGAAGAGGTTGGACATATGTCCCGGGGCACCAAAATGTGCTTTGATATTATATTATTGGTACAAATAATTGGTTTGAGAGTTATAGCAAATGAGCGTTAAGCCACTTTTGAGGGGGCGCTTTAAAAATGATCTTGTCCCCCCGGGCGCCAAACACCCTCGCTACGCCCCTGACTGTGTGTAGGTTTTTTGTTTCACTCTTTTTTAAACGACTAACCCATATTTTAGTTTGATGCTTAAAAAAATTCTAAAGGAATCCCATGTTATTTTATTGCCACCTCATATCCCCAGTTTCTGGGGACCGCATTCGAAGGAAATCAGAGAGGGCACCATGGTCGCCATCAAAAAAAAATAATAATAATAATTGCCGTCTTAGGGATTTTATTTTCGTTGAACATTTTACTTTTATGTCAAATGATAAATCATAAGTAGACACAGCAGTTCTAAATAAGTAAACAATGCAGTTCTAAATAAGTAAACAATGCAGCTCTAAATAAGTAAACAATGCAGTTATAAATAAGTTAACATGTCATTTATAAATAAGTTAACATTGCAGTTATAGAGCTGACAATCGACCACCGGGAGCATTCGAATCCCAAATGTGTTCTAAAAATTTTTAAGTAATAATTTTAAACGTCTGTTGAGTTGAACAAAATAGGAGCCAAAATGATCAATAAATTGATCGTGGGCCCTTAAGATATAGAAGAAGAAGAACGCGCATCCGTTCGCCGTGCTGCACCAGTTACGTATCGGTGCTGCACCAGTTACGTATCGATGCTGCACCAGTTACGTATCGATGCTGCACCAGTTACGTATCGATGCTGCACCAGTTACGTATCGATGCTGCACCAGTTACGTATCGTGTAAACGCGTGAATATGATTTTTAAGTCGACAACCGTTGCCCGGAGCATTCTGGGGGGGACAGTTACGTATCGATGCTGCACCAGTTACGTATCGATGCTGCACCAGTTACGTATCGTGTAAACGCGTGAATATGATTTTTAAGTCGACAACCGTTGCCCGGAGAATTCTGGGGGGGGGGGGGTGAAGCATTGATTTCAGAGCCCCCTGCTGAGAGCAGGAGGTCGTCTTCGACTTGACGAGAATTGGGAAATCGCATCTACATTGATACACCATCAGGCCTCCCCGTTATGAACGCCACGTGGTCGCCTCGCATGGAGTGATAAAACATATTGGCAAACACGGCAACGCTTTCATCTTGTATCTTTTTGTTGCATTAGCAATTCTGATCTTGTGGAGAAAATAATGGCATGAAACGGAGGTCGCTACAGATTGGATGTGTAGGTGGCAAATATGGACTAGAACAAGTGCGATGGTATGCTTAATATATATATATATATATATATATAAACACATTCACACACACACACTTATGTATACATGCACACACTAAAGCAAGCCTGCACAACTCAAAATGTAAGGCGGGCTGTAATACATTATGATAAACTTGTGCGGGCCAAAAGAATATAGCTCAGGGAGAAAACTATTAAGAAAATAATAAGAATAAAGTTTTTTTTCGTTGCCTCGCGGACCACAAAGTGGGTGCTGGCGGGCCACATGCGGCCCGCGGGCCGTATGTTGTGCAGGCCTGCACTAAAGAATCGCCAAGGATTTGACCAGAGCTTTCCACACCGACTTGACCGAAAACCCCATTTTACAACTGTTCGTCTATATACATATCTCAAATTACTGCAAATGAGCGTGATGCCACTTTTCAGGTGCACTTTTTCTTTTTAACTCTCTTGGTATCAATAATTTATTACTCTGTTCGCCACATTGGACCCGGAGGGGGCAAGCTAACAGATACTCCGGTAAGTTATATGGTGTATGTTATTTCCCTAATCACCCCCTACCCCCACCCCCTTTTTTTTTTTAAAAATGTTCCTACTGTTTATTTTTGCTTTTTCCAACATTGATAGGTCGACCTAGTTAGTTACTTACATAACGGAAAGAAAGCGGAGGTCCAGTGTATGTTTTTTTTTTTTCTTTTTTAATTTGAAAGTGCCACTCTAAGGAGTGAGGGTAAAATAAAAATTGGACAACATGTGATCTAAACGAATTACACTGCTCGGCTCGGGTCCAAAGTTCGTGGCGTTGGAGTGCCTAGTGCCTTCCCATTGATAGTGGAACACTTAAACATGGCGAAAGTATATTCCACAGCGGACGTAAGCCATTATGTATCATAGACAACAGTGTCACGCTGGTATGAGTAACGATATGGCAGTCAGTTTAAACGGGGTCCAGTTGGGGGGTGGGGGGAATCCCATAATTTCTTATAACTTAGTTACGGTAACATGAAGTCGCAGGGTCCCAGCTGATACACGTGGGGGTTTGTTTGTAGCATTAAAGGTTTAGCGAGCTGTTAGGTGAGAAGGGTGGTTCTCATGTGCTCCTCGTTAAGGGATCTTCTTTCATTAAACATCTGTTTCTAATTGTATGCTTTCATTATTTTTATTTTTTTTTAACGTGTCTCCGTTCACATCAGTATGTGTGCTAATGAATGTGAAACCCGAGGGGTCGCTGAAGGAGTTAAAGCCGATAAGGATTGATCCTTTATTAACGGATGTACGCGCGGAGATAAATGATTAATAATCTGTAAGTATTGGATTATGTCGTGGAAGGAATATCGTCATATCTACGAGAGAGAGAGAGAGAGAGAGAGCATTAAGCACAATGATGTAAGATAATACATGAACTATATTCCTGGAGCAAAGCCACTGATGTTACCGAATGTGCTCCTTATGTTATGTCTTGGTCGTAGTTAGTTTCTCAACACCAGCGGTGTAGTTACAATTGTGGAAGAACAGTGAGCTTTCCAACGGTTTTTTTGTTATTTTTATATATACGGAATTTTAGCCAAATGCAGCGGGTTGTTTGCGTGTGGAAAGGGGAGGTGGGGCACAAAATTGATGGACCGCCACGGGTTAAACTAACCCTAGTTACGCCACTGCCCAGCACTATCTCCAGCTCAACGATCTGTTGCCAAACTCGAAGTTCGCCCTCTTCAGCTCACCAACATCTGTGAGAAGAGTAAACGCCATCTTCGTGGCGGTCCCGACCTGTCTCCTGAGTGTCGGTCATTACTTTCCATTAGCGGACCTTACTATGTTTTTAACGTGTAGTCTAGTCGCGAGGAACACCAGGTCAAACTCGTTCTATGCAACGTGTATCAGCAGGGGCGCGACCAGATTCTGACACGGTCTGGTGGGGAGGGGTGGGTGTGAAGAACGAGGAGAATTCGGTGAAGCCTGACTTTGCCACTTTTAAACTAACTTCGCCATTGGAACATCACCACTTCATCGGGCTATAATCAGGGCCGGCTCAGGGCACCGGCAACTCGGGCAGTTGCTCGGGGCACCACGTGCCTAGGGCGCCATCAGCGATCTTGAAAAACATGAAAAAGTATGGAAGAAAAATAATTGTTATTGCCAAATGTTTGTATGTCATCCCACATAAATCGTATGTTGCTGCACGGGAAGTGGTGGCAAAAGTCGCTGCTGACAAAGGCGGCCCCCTCCTCTGTGGGTGCATTGAGTTATTTCGTCTTTGTAGCGGGTTATTTTTATAATTACACTTGAAACGGGTGCGAAAGATAAGAATGCCCGGGGCGCCAGCAGCTGTTGACCCCAATTAAATGTAGAATGCACGTTGTGTTTGTTTGTTTGTTTGTTTTTGTTTCATATTGATATAATTATATGTATTACATCAATAGAGCAGAGGTTTGTTGTTGTGTCTCTACCACACAAAGATACACAATCTGAGAGAAAATCTATTTCTCTTTGTGTAAAGCATTTGCTGGATCGATACTGGGGGCACCATTTTAAAACACCACAGGACTCAACTATAAACATTTAACGTCTCGCCCAAGACGAAGGGCTGTGCTTTGAAGTTGTTTCCCCTGACCTTTGCCAAGTTGTGGACTCCCCCACTCACCTCTTGTCTCGGTCACCATACTCCATGTTCTGTCTTTATAATTATTCCTTGTTCTGTCTCTAAACTCCGTGTTCTGTCTACATACTCCTTGTTCTGATAACATACTCATTGTTCTGTCTCTTACTCTTTGCTCTGTCTACATACTCCTTGTCCTGACAACGTACTCATTGTTCTGTCTCTTTACTCCTTGTTCTGATAACATACTCATTGTTCTGTCTACATACCCCTTGTTCTGATAACATACTCATTCCTCTGTCTCTTTACTCATTGTTATGTCTCTATACTCTTTGTTCTGTCTACATACCCCTTGTTCTGATCTCGTACTCATTGGTCTGTGTCAGTCGACGCTACACGGCTACAAGTGTTCGATTTGGTCCCCTCTATTATTCAATTTGAAAAAAACAACACATTTACAATTTTTGTCAGGGACCCAATAAAGCTTTATAATAGCACTATGTAACTTTACATGGACATCAGTTAAGCATCAATGTAATGTACTTTACATGGGCAACAGTTAAGCATCAATGTAATGTACTTTACATGGGCAACAGTTAAGCATCAATGTAATGTACTTTACATGGACATCAGTTAAGCATCAATGTAATGTACTTTACATGGACATCAGTTAAGCATCAATGTAATGTACTTTACATGGACAACAGTTAAGCATCAATGTAATGTACTTTACATGGACATCAGTTAAGCATCAATGTAATGTACTTTACATGGACATCAGTTAAGCATCAATGTAATGTACTTTACATGGGCATCAGTTAAGCATCAATGTTTACATGAAATGTACCCGTAGTCAATTCGTAGTATGTAATGTACTTTACATGGACATCAGTTAAGCATCAATGTAATGTACTTTACATGGGCATCAGTTAAGCATCAATGTAATGTACTTTACATGGGCATCAGTTAAGCGTCAATGTAATGTACTTTACATGGGCATCAGTTAAGCATCAATGTAATGTACTTTACATGGGCATCAGTTAAGCATCAATGTAATGTACTTTACATGGGCATCAGTTAAGCATCAATATAATGTACTTTACATGGGCATCATTTAAGCATAAATGTAACGTACTTTACATGGGCATCAGTTAAGCATCAATGTAATGTACTTTACATGGACATCAGTTAAGCATCAATGTAATGTACTTTACATGGGCATCAGTTAAGCGTCAATGTAAAGTGCTTACATGGGCATCAGTTAAGCATCAATGTAATGTACTTTACATGGGCATCAGTTAAGCATCAATGTAATGTACTTTACATGGACATCAGTTAAGCATCAATGTAATGTACTTTACATGGACATCAGTTAAGCATCAATGTAATGTACTTTACATGGACATCAGTTAAGCATCAATGTAATGTACTTTACATGGGCATCAGTTAAGCATCAATGTAATGTACTTTACATGGGCATCAGTTAAGCATCAATGTAATGTACTTTACATGGACATCAGTTAAGCATCAATGTAATGTACTTTACATGGGCATCAGTTAAGCATCAATGTAATGTACTTTACATGGGCATCAGTTAAGCGTCAATGTAATGTACTTTACATGGGCATCAGTTAAGCATCAATGTAATGTACTTTACATGGGCATCAGTTAAGCATCAATGTAATGTACTTTACATGGGCATCAGTTAAGCATCAATGTAATGTACTTTACATGGGCATCATTTAAGCATCAATGTAATGTACTGTACATGGACATCAGTTAAGCATCAATGTAATGTATTTTACATGGGCAACAGTTAAGCATCAATGTAATGTACTTTACATGGGCAACAGTTAAGCATCAATGTAATGTACTTTACATGGACATCAGTTAAGCTTCAATGAAATGTACTTTACATGGACATCAGTTAAGCATCAATGTAATGTACTTTACATGGACATCAGTTAAGCATCAATGTAATGTACTTTACATGGGCATCAGTTAAGCATCAATGTAATGTACTTTACATGGACAACAGTTAAGCATCAATGTAATGTACTTTACATGGGCATCAGTTAAGCATCAATGTAATGTACTTTACATGGACATCAGTTAAGCATCAATGTAATGTACTTTACATGGACAACAGTTAAGCATCAATGTAATGTACTTTACATGGGCATCAGTTAAGCATCAATGTAATGTACTTTACATGGACATCAGTTAAGCATCAATGTAATGTACTTCACATGGGCATCAGTTAAGCATCAATGTAATGTACTTTACATGGACATCAGTTAAGCATCAATGTAATGTACTTTACATGGGCATCAGTTAAGCATCAATGTAATGTACTTTACATGGACATCAGTTAAGCATCAATGTAATGTACTTTACATGGGCATCAGTTAAGCATCAATGTAATGTACTTTACATGGGCATCAGTTAAGCATCAATGTAATGTACTTTACATGGGCATCAGTTAAGCATCAATGTAATGTACTTTACATGGGCATCAGTTAAGCATCAATGTAATGTACTTTACATGGGCATCAGTTAAGCATCAATGTAATGTACTTTACATGGGCATCAGTTAAGCATCAATGTAATGTACTTTACATGGGCATCAGTTAAGCATCAATGTAATGTACTTTACATGGGCATCAGTTAAGCATCAATGTAATGTACTTTACATGGGCATCAGTTAAGCATCAATGTAATGTACTTTACATGGGCATCAGTTAAGCATCAATGTAATGTACTTTACATGGGCATCAGTTAAGCATCAATGTAATGTACTTTACATGGGCATCAGTTAAGCATCAATGTAATGTACTTTACATGGGCATCAGTTAAGCATCAATGTAATGTACTTTACATGGGCATCAGTTAAGCATCAATGTAATGTACTTTACATGGGCATCAGTTAAGCATCAATGTAATGTACTTTACATGGGCATCAGTTAAGCATCAATGTAATGTACTTTACATGGGCATCAGTTAAGCATCAATGTAATGTACTTTACATGGGCATCAGTTAAGCATCAATGTAATGTACTTTACATGGGCATCAGTTAAGCATCAATGTAATGTACTTTACATGGGCATCAGTTAAGCATCAATGTAATGTACTTTACATGGGCATCAGTTAAGCATCAATGTAATGTACTTTACATGGGCATCAGTTAAGCATCAATGTAATGTACTTTACATGGGCATCAGTTAAGCATCAATGTAATGTACTTTACATGGACATCAGTTAAGCATCAATGTAATGTACTTTACATGGGCATCAGTTAAGCATCAATGTAATGTACTTTACATGGACATCAGTTAAGCATCAATGTAATGTACTTTACATGGACATCAGTTAAGCATCAATGTAATGTACTTTACATGGGCATCAGTTAAGCATCAATGTAATGTACTTTACATGGGCATCAGTTAAGCATCAATGTAATGTACTTTACATGGACATCAGTTAAGGATCAATGTAATGTAATTTACATGGACATCAGTTAAGCATCAATGTAATGTACTTTACATGGGCATCAGTTAAGCATCAATGTAATGTACTTTACATGGGCATCAGTTAAGCATCAATGTAATGTACTTTGCATGTACACCAGTTAAGCATCAATGTAATGTACATTACATGGGCATCAGTTAAGCATTAATGTAAAGTGCTTTACATGTCAAATATACGTCGGGTCGTATCGCATTTCACTGTTCACATCCTCAAATTAAAGGGATAACTCTTGTCATATCAAAGTATCTAGTATACCAAGAGATTATCACAATGGAAGCTGAAAGACAGTCACATTCACTGAAACTATATAACACAAGCTTAAATGATTGCGTTTATGAACTTTTTTTTTTCAATTAAATTTCTTATTAAATATATACGCCAAAACAGTCAGTTGAGAGGCCCCACTCCTCCCCAACTCTCCTAGCCGGCTAAGGACTTACTTCATCTCCCAACCCTCCCTAACTCTCCTAGCCGGCTAAGGACTTACTTGATCTCCCAACCCTCCCTAACTCTCTTAGCCGGCTAAGGACTTACTTGATCTCCCAACCCTCCCTAACTCTCCTAGCCGGCTAAGGACTTACTTCATCTCCCAACCCTCCCCAACTCTCCTATCCGGCTAAGGACTTACTTCATCTCCCAACCCTCCCCAACTCTCCTATCCGGCTAAGGACTTATTTCATCTCCCAACCCTCCCCAACTCTCCTAGCCGGCTAAAGACTTACTTCATCTCCCAACCCTCCCCAACTCTCCTATCCGGCTAAGGACTTATTTCATCTCCCAACCCTCCCCAACTCTCCTAGCCGGCTAAAGACTTACTTCATCTCCCAACCCTCCCCAACTCTCCTAGCCGGCTAAGGACTTACTTCATCTCCCAACCCTCCCCAACTCTCCTAGCCGGCTAAGGACTTACTTCATCCCCCAACCCTCCCCAACTCTCCTAGCCGGCTAAGGACTTACTTCATCTCTCAACCCTCCCCAACTCTCCTAGCCGGCTAAGGACTTACTTCATCTCCCAACCCTCCCCAACTCTCCTAGCCGGCTAAGGACTTACTTGATTATTTTAAAACGCTTTTTAAAGGTCATCTTCAGGGTGTCTGCAAATTTTTATTTATTGTGTACGATGGTCGCGTTCTATGTCTTTTGTGCACCGTGTATCACTGTAACCATGTTTCCCTGTAACCATGTTTCACTGTAACCGTGTTTCACTGTAACCATGTTTCACTGTAACCGTGTTTCACTGTAACCGTGTTTCCCTGTAACCATGTTTCCCTGTAACCATGTTTCACTGTAACCATGTTTCACTGTAACCATGTTTCACTGTAACCGTGTTTCACTGTAACCATGTTTCACTGTAACCGTGTTTCACTGTAACCGTGTTTCCCTGTAACCATGTTTCCCTGTAACCATGTTTCACTGTAACCGTGTTTCACTGTAACCGTGTTTCACTGTAACCGTGTTTCACTGTAACCGTGCTTCACTGTAACCGTGTTTCACTGTAACCATGTTTCACTGTAACCGTGTTTCCCTGTAACCATGTTTCACTGTAACCGTGTTTCACTGTAACCGCTGTCTTCTGTCCACCTAATTTCACGATGCTAACATTATGGAATTACGACTAACTACATGACTCCGGAGATACCAACTACATGGAGACTCATAGTTTGTTCTACAGATAAAGCAATGTCCTGACATATTCTTAATATCTTCTGAGATACGTCCGCAGTATGGTCTCGTCGCGTTGCCTCGGGGGGGGGGGGGGGGGGGGGGGGGGGGGGGGGGGGGGGGGGACGTGCGACCCATCCGCGTAGAGGAGGATCCGAGGGTTGCTGCTAAATTAGATCGGGTTGCTCTACAGCAAACATCACACTTAAACTTTGGCTCAGTTCATCATATTAATATAAGATGAGTGTCGCGGATGGAATGAACTTAACTCTCCCCCAGATGTGGTGATGTTGGGGTAACAGATGTTTAACAGTTGGGGTGCTGTTGTCGTCACCCAGTTTGGGGGTGCTGTTGTCGTCACCCAGTTTGGGGGTGCTGTTGTCGTCACCCAGTTGTGGTGCTGTTGTCACCCACTTGGGGTGCTGTTGTCACCCAGTTGGGTACTGTTCTCACCCAGTTGTGGTGCCTTTGTTCATCACCCAGTTGGGGCGCCGTTGTCGTCACCCAGTTGGGGTGCCGTTGTCGTCACCCAGTTGGGGTGCTGTTGTCGTCACCTAGTTGGGGTGCTGTTCTCACCCAGTTGGGGTGCTGTTGTCGTCACCTAGTTGGGGTGCTGTTCTCACACAGTTGGGGGTGCTGTTGTCGTCACCTAGTTGGGGTGCAGTTGTCGTCACCTAGTTGGGGTGCTGTTCTCACCCAGTTGGGTTGCCGTTGTCGTCACCCATTTGGGCTCCTGTTGTCACCCAGTTGGGGTGCCGTTGTCGTCACCCATTTGGGCTCCTGTGGTCAACCAGTTGGGGTGCCGTTGTCGTCAACCAGTTGGAGTGCCGTTGTCGTCACCCAGTTTGGGGTGCTGTTGTCGTCACCTAGTTGGGGTGCTGTTGTCACCCAGTTGGGGTGCCGTTGTCGTCACCCAGTTGGGGGTGCTGTTGTCGTCACCTAGTTGGGGTGCTGTTCTCACCCAGTTGGGGTGCCGTTGTCGTCACCCATTTGGGCTCCTGTGGTCACCCAGTTGGGGTGCCTTTGTCGTCACCCAGTTGGGGAGCCGTTGTCGTCAACCAGTTGGGGTGCCGTTGTCGTCAACCAGTTGGGGTGCGTTATCGTCACCTAGTTGGGGGTGCTGTTGTCGTCACCTAGTTGGGGTGCTGTTGTCGTCACCCAGTTGGGGTGCCTTTGTCGTCACCCATTTGCGCTCCTGTTGTATTACGGAGACAACTTGCATATTAAGTATTGGAGATTTACGGCCAAACCATTTAATTACAAGAACTATTCCCCTACGAATGCAAAATAATTCAGCTGTTGTCGACAGCATACGACCATTTACAGCTTATCGTTAAAAGACGTTTTATTTTTCTTCATCATTGCAATATAATACGTTATTATTCATAAGATGAAGTATCATTTATGCCGCGGCTGGGCAAACTGCGGTCACGCAAGACCTTCCTAGAATCGCACTAATGTTTTCGCCAAATGTACAAATTGTAAATGTATCTATAAACCATTTCAACACTAATAAACACAGAGTGTTAAATTGTCAAAACTAGTCATAATAATCACAGCAAATTTTTTAAAATAAAAACTTGACTCCGCTGCTTATTTTTGCGAATTGAGTTCGGAAATAAATGTCCCCAGCCCATCTTCACTAAAGTATCAAATTAGCATGCGGCTATATAATTTTCATGCGGCTTTCCTCAAGAAATGGTTTTCCGAACCCTGATAATTTATAATGTTAAAGTATCGGTTTTTTTATAAATGACTGATGAACTGTTGTATTTATACCCTTATACTGATGAAATTTATGTATACCCATTATACTGATGAAATGTGAAATGTTGTACTTATACCATTTGTACTGATGAAATGATGTATTTATATCATTTATACTGATGAAATGTTGTATTTATACCATTTATACTGGTGAAATGTTGTATTTATACCATTTATACCATTTATACTTATGAAATGGTGTATTTATACCATTTATACTGATTCGAAATGTTGTATTTATACCATTTATACTGATGAAATGTTGTATTTATACTATTTATACAGATGAAATGTTGTATTTATACATTTATACTGATGAAATGTTGTATTATACTATTTATACAGATGAAATGTTGTATTTATACCATTTATACTGATTGAAATGTTGTATTTATACCATTTATACTGATGAAATGTTGTATTTATACCATTTATACTGATTGAAATGTTGTATTTATACCATTTATACTGATGAAATGTTGTATTTATACCCTTCCTCAAATAACGTTTTACTGGACTGTCGTTTTGGTTTTTTTTTGTGTTGCGCTCTTCCCTCCCCCCCCCTTTATTCTTTTTTTTTTTTTTTTTTTTTTTTTTTTTTTTTTTTTTTTTTTTTCCCCCCCCCCCCCTTTTTTTCCGTTTTTTTTTCTCGTAAATGTAAATTTTAGAACCACCAGAATCATCAATTTCATTTTCCGCACCTCACTTTGCATTAACTTCAGGTGATCAAATTTGTGGGTTGATATAGTTTGCGTGTTCCCATTAAACTGCTTAAATCAACCACTGCTAAACACATGAAGTTTTTTTTTACACAACACCCACTAGTGTTAGCTTTTAATGTATCAAATTTTTAACACCAAAAAAAAAAAAAAAAAATAAAAAATGAAAATTTAACAAACCATTTAAAAATAAAAATTAAAAAAAAAAAAAAAAA
>CAXITT010000435.1:0-84298 GCA_964033795.1 Lymnaea stagnalis
TATATATATATATATATAATATTTATATATATATATATATATATATATATATATATACTGTTAACAAATTGTTAGACAATTGTTAGCGATTCAATAAAGATTGATATCAAACGATTTCGATTTAACTAATAGCTTATTAATTCTCAATGTTTTTCAACAAATCAAATGTCTAAATCTAGTGATTGCCAAAGAAATAGTTTTAGTCGGCTTATATTACATGTTTAAGTCTTAAATCTAAAAAATGTGCGATATGGGGAGAAAAGCATTGTCACCTTTAATTGAAGAAGGCATTTGTTAGAGTATCTTCTACTATTTCATATGTTCAGAGCCGTTTTTAGACACCACACAATCCCCTTCCCTTATTATGTCCTTGATATTGACGACACCGAGTAAACGTGCTGTGCAACTTCTTCCTTTTCCGCCATGTTCTTGGCTGGAAAAAGTTTGTTTACATTCGACAGTGTTCTATTTATTCTAATTAACGTGAAGAAATTTCTAGAATTTCTGTACTAGAACGTTCTGAGTTGGTCCCTCATAAATAGACTGCGTTATTTCTTAGAAGCAAGACTGAGAGAGAGAGAGATTTTTGCTCCATTCCTTTGCTCTGCTAGACGCTATATAGTGGTCTGTGTTTCGAGGGGTGCATTTTTTTCCAATTGGGATACGTTGATACAAATTTTAGATTCTGTTTTAAATTTTAATTTCTATAGAAATATTTGTATAATGAAATTAAATAGTCTTAGTGTCAATAACTTTGGTATCGTATTTTTGTGCATTCTGTTGTCTCAGTCCTTTATTACGTATTTTTTTTTATACACCTTTTTAACACAGATTACATTTCCAAACCAAAAAGAAACGTATCAGTATCATAACAAAAAATGACAAAGGTGCCTTAAAACCTCATTTGGATCATATGGTGGTGTACTCTATGAATCAATTGACTTTTACTGGCCCTTTTCCAATTTTTGGTTTAATTTTTTTTTTTCTATTAAAGTTTTCTATAAAGCTGTGTATGCTGTATCTTTAAATATATATACGTTTCCTGTTGTGCTGGTGCATTCAAACTTTCACTACGAAATTTCTAGCTTTAAATTTTAGTGTACGTTCTAAATTGTGTTTATTACTCAGGGGAAATTTTCAATGAAACTCAAATGTTGTCTATTGCTCTTTTAATATAGGTTATGTAACCTAAAACGTTAGCTTCTAATCTCTCGTGTGATCATATAACGAATGTTGTTTGAAAGCCGCCCTTGTCTTGATAACAATCGCAGTAAAAATTTCTGGCGTATTTTATCTCCAATGCCCGACTATATTTTATATTGTATAGATATTATTAATTCTTTAAAAATTGTACCAATTTTAAAAAAATAATAATTCTTTGTCGTGGGATCCCAAAAAGGCGTGGTGCCATTAGACTCATGCCTCACTAGCCCTTAGCGTAAACTGATCCTTGAATTAAATGTAAAACAATAATAAATTTAGCGATTGTTTTAATCAGAGCTAAAACAAAAATGGAAGCATAGGAAAACATTAATAAAGTGTTAATGACATTCCAGAATTAATTAGCGTTAAAATCAAGAGATATTTCAGAATTAAAAAGAGTTGCATCTGTAGTGATATTCTAGAATGAAATAATGTTACAGTGAAGATATATTCTAGAAAAAGTATGAGAACTATAATCATGTAAGGTATACAAAAATTCGTTTAATAAAGAAAGAACAAGAATATTATTATTGTTTTCATTTATGATCCGTACCAGATAGTGTTCATATTAATTGAGCTTTATCAATCTTCTTTTACAACGACTGTGTGATGATCTGTTTGGTGGAGATAGTTCTTGGATCACAGAATTAATTTCTAACTTTAATTTAAGTTGGTAGCAATTAGTAAGCAGTCAAAGTAAAAAAAACCAAAAAAAAAGACTTGACTTTGCAGGGAAACATTTATGATTTCTAGCCAATTGAGTCCCTTGGCTTTAATCTCACGTAGAACCAGCTAAGTGGTTAAAATTAAGTGCTGTGGACGTAAAAAGTATCGGAATATCCCAACCAGGAAGAAAAACTGTTGTTATAAACCTTACGAAGAACTGCTATAACTTCTGTCATTGAGATACATTTTAGCTTCCATGAACATGATCATCTTGGTTTTTGTACTTTGTTCAGCTTCGGTGAGTATAAATATTTATGTGTATATTTATACAAGTTTTTGAAGAAGTCCTTATAGCATAAACGATACTTTATGCTTAAATCTTAATTTTAAAAATGAAGCTGAACTTGGCACAGTCAAATGTCAAATGATTATGTATTACTTCATGGAAATACAGATTTTTCTCTGCTCACACTCAAATGGACACTAATGTATCAACTGACTAAGATATCAACAGACTATTATATCGACGGGCTAATATATTAAATGAATAATATATCTAACTCACTACCTTAGCAACAAAGGCGACTACGTCCTTTACAAATAATCCGTATACATATATCACCCAACTCCTTAATGATCGCACAAAACATTCGAAACATGGAACAAAACATACGAATGACACACACACACACACTCATATATATATATATATATATATATATATATATATATATATATATATATATATATATACATATATATATATATATATATTTTATGTATAAATATATATTATGTATATATAATACTTATATCTATTTATCTAGCCATCCATCCATGTATTCGTCCATTCATGCATAAATCTATCTGTCCATCTATCCGTCCTCCTACGTATCCAGGTATCGTGAATCCATGTTTCTATCTATGTATCTATGTATCTATTATCTATCTATCTATCGATCGATCTATCGATCTATCGATCTATCTATCTATCTATCTTTTTATCTATCTATCTATCTATCTATCTATCTATCTATCTATCTATCTATCTATCTATCTATCTATCTATCTCTCTATCTATCTATCTTTCTATCTATCTATCTCTCTATCTATCTATCTATCAATCTATCTATCTATCTATCTATCTATCTATCTATCTATCTATCTATCTATCTATCTATCTATCTATCTTTCTATCTGTCTATCTATCTATCTGTCTATCTGTCTATCTGTCTATCTGTCTATCTGTCTATCTGTCTATCTGTCTATCTGTCTATCTGTCTATCTGTCTCTCTGTCTCTCTGTCTATCTCTCTGTCTCTCCATCTCTCTGTCTCTCTACCTGTCCATCTGTCCGTCTGTCCATCTGTCCATCTGTCCATCTGTCTGTCTGTCTGTCTGTCTGTCTGTCTGTCTGTCCGTCTGTCTGTCTGTCCGTCTGTCTGTCCGTCTGTCTGTCTGTCTGTCTGTCTCTCTACCTGTCCGTCTGTCCATCTGTCCATCTGTCCATCTGTCCTGTCCGTCTGTCCGTCTGTCTGTCTGTCCGTCTGTCCGTCTTTCCGTCTGTCGTCTGTCTGTCCGTCTGTCCGTCCGTCCGTCCGTCCGTCCGTCCGTCCGTCCGTCCGTGAAAGTGAAAGTTTGTTAGTCTGTTTGTGGCTGGATTTGTTCCACATACGTTTTGACATGGATTGATGGATCTTGACCAACATTGGCACATATATCCATTGTGATCCAGAAGGAACTTTAATGGGGTTATGAAATTTTTATAACATTTTTTGGGTGTTGCGGGCCCCGAATTCGTTTTTTTCCTAATATGAGCTATATAAATAAAATTACTAAACAATACTCCTACATGAATGGATGGATCTTGACCAAACTTAGTACACATACACATTATTATCAATACCCAAATATAGAAGGGTGCTGAACTCATAATATCCATTCCTCTGGGGCCGGGGGCCCAATTTCACTTTTTCTTAAAAACGCTATATAAATATCAATGGGCTTAGACAACATTATAGTCTCTATGTGAATTGATGGATCTAAGCTTACCGTTGTTCATTACGCTTCTTAGTCCATTTTGAAATATCAGTGGATTTAAAACTAATAATATGCAATCTAGAATTTTCCAGAAAGTTCGTTACTTTGAAAAAGCTATAACTAAGGCATTTTTTGAGTAGATTGTAATAGGACGAATTTTATCTCTATTATTTTTCTTGAATGATTATATTTTGATAGCCCCCTCCCCCCCACCCACTACCTCAGACATAATTAAATCGGTACAGTTATGGAATGGGCTCCCCCCCCCGGGGCCTCTTGATTAACTTAAAAGAAAAAGGATTATAATTATGGCATTTTTTGAAGATTTTTATCGGTTTCAAAAAATAATTAGAAAAGTAGATTTTTCACATGTGTCGAGCAGGTTATTAAATTCAATCTATAATATTCCAGAAAGTTCTAAATTGTTCCAAGGGGATATAGAGTAAAATATAAGGGATTATAGAAATTTTAGTTCTATTCATTCCTATACTGCTTCGGAGTATACTGTTCTCTCAGTACTACTGAAGGTATTTTTTACTGGATCCCAAATTGGTCGAAATCCTATCATAATCTTTATCAAACGGGATCAGGATCCCAAAAGAAAACGGATTCCACCGGGGTCGGAATCATTACCTTGAATATATCTTCCGGGATCAAGATCACACGGGGAAACTGGGACTGCGCAGATATCGTATTCAAAATGGGATCGGGATCCCAAAGGGATTGGGAGTCACACGAGGGTAACGTCCTAATGAAATCCCGGGCCACGTCGGGTTTATAGTGTGATGCAGAGCTTGTTTACAACACTTTCCCAGTGCGTGAACTTTCTGTGACCCCGAATTAGACTCATAGCAGAAAGTAACGTTTGTTGTGGGCGTGGTTACATCTCTTTTACGTATCTTGTTTACTACCGTCTTCCAATTAAACATGGTTAGTGTGTCTACTATTATCTTGTCGAAGGTTTTCGATTGTACTAGAAAACAAAGAGCGGTTCTAGACGCGTCGGCAGACCCACATATATAAGGGATTGACAGGCAGAGAGGGACGGAGATTGATAGATATTTTTAACTTCGTGAGACATATTTTATTCTTTGTGTTTTCATCTGTGTTTATTCGCATTCTTCATTCATCATTATTAATTGGCACATTGCACCTATTGTGTACCGTTACAAGATTTTCACAAAGTTGATGATTTGTAATTATATTTCTTTTGTTTGCAATTATTATTATTACTAAATTAAATCTTATGAATTGTAATTGTCAACTGTTTTGGGTGTCGTAAATGTTGCTATTTTTTGTGTCTATGGTACCGTCCTTTGTTAGGCACCGTTTACAACGAGCCTATAACTTTAAATAAGAGATTAATTTCTCACAATAGAAGACAGTGCGTAACAATAGGCTAGTATATATATATATATATAAAATATCCTACCTAAAGTTCTCTCTTCTTTCAAATTTATTTATGATGTTTATAAAAATATATATTAAATTAAATGTATACTTTTATGAATGGTTTTTTTTGTACTGATAAAGGCTTTTGCCGAATCGTTTGCAACTTCATCCTGGTAGTTATTATTAAAGATGAACCTTCTTTGTTTTATGTACACACATTATTTTTGTCTCATTAATCAACGTGAAAGCCTTATCACAGTCCACTCATAATTAGTTAATTATAGCAGAGGAAACATTTGATAGAATTTACGGAAATTCAAGGACGCAATGATCAGTGAGGTATGCACACTAAGGATAAAAAAGGTTGGGGGGGGGGGGGCGGGAGTTGTAGATGGAGATGCAGTGCCCGGTTTTTAAATTATACACATTCGAGACAATTATTAATTAAGGGTTTTTAAATCAATTATTTCCAGGTCACACTTGTGGCGGAAGCTGTCGTTTGTACTCCGTCCAGGACAGACTCGCGTGTACCAGGTAAGTTCCATTAACAAACTTACTTATACACATTAAGGCAATTGTTGTATTCAATTCCAACAAATAAGAGATTTTTTAAACAACATATATGAATATATATAAATATATACATATTTGCTATAGATAAGCCAGCATATGTTTCCAAATTATTTCAGTTTTCATGGCCATGACTTTGGACCTTGTTCCACTAGCAATGTAACAGTTGTTGGATCCATTAGTAATGTGGTATATGGCAGTTTTTGTTACTCAAAAAATCAACAAAATGGATGTGATTGCAACAACATACAAAATAAATGCCCGATACTCAGCAAGCAAGGACTCAATAAATTACAAGGGGTTTAATGCCACTTACCTTGTCTACTGTAAGTTAAGTCTTTTAGTTGCATAACTTAGTGTATGCACATCTTTATATTTTCTTTTATGCTAGCCGAATACCAGTGCTTCGCAACAAAATTACAAATAAAGTAGCATGCAGTTTACTTGGTCTTTCCCTAACAAGATGGCTAGAGGTTTGCATAACCGTTTGAAGCAGAATTTTTCTTTAGGGATGGTTTTGTAATGCCAAGGGTGCTGATGCAACAACCATCTTCTCCCCTTCAGAACATAAGAGGATAATGGAGAGCCTAGTAAGCACGTTGATTTGCTTTGATACACATCAACTTATTTTCTCTGCTGTGAAGAATCATGTCTCGCTTTTCACACCCCCGTCGCACAATTACCAAAGCAACCTCGCTATTGTATGGGGTCTCATATCGACCCGACATCCGACTGTATTTTTTTTTGTCGGAATGAATCACAACATTAAACGCATGCACTTCTGGGACGTTTTCACTTGCTGTTTTTTAAAAAGATATTTCATGTGTGGATTATGATTATTTAGCTTTTTTTTTTTTAAAAACGTTGACCGACTTATTCGGATTTTACGACAGAAAAGAGTTAAGAGAAAAGAGTGTTTGTGTCTAATTTTTATCTTTGGGAAAAATATTTTTGTAAAAATGAAGGATGTTCTTGAGACAAAGGTAACACTTCCCATTATGCGATAATTTTCAAAACAGGCCGTATATATTCCATTATAGACGTCCTTAGATCCGAATGATGTCACCTGAAAGGTTATTTATTCTTTAAAATATTTGTCAAAAAATGTATACTGAGAATCAGTCATTTATTAAATCTTCTCCAGCTGATCTCAAAGACTTCCCGCGAGCTTTCTCTACTGTCATAGTGAAGTAGAATCTTACAGGACACACAGTTACTTAAACTGATGAGTTAAGTCGTAGGGAATAATAGGAATTAGGTGTATTAAAACTCACTATTAACACAACCAATGGGCAGATTAGCTCCAATCACATTTATAATAAAGGCATAATCCTACAAAAAATTGTAGATGTGTATCGGACTGGGGTATGTACTTTCAGGCAGAGATTACATGGTGGAATCAATGTTGGTTTTAAGTGTGAAGACATCAGATTAAGTCATCTAACTCAAACAATGATTCCACTAGCTGATATCTCAGGTAGCAGTAGAAGGTTGATTAAACGTGTGAATATTTAACGCTTGCTGCCATGTTGTGTTTGGATGTAAGAATATCTTGATCCTTGAGCCACGACAAATTATCGATGTATATATTTATCAAATTTGAGCATATGTTTGAACTTAAATTCTTTATGATCTTCGACAACTTAACAAAGTTGAGACTAATTATTTACTTTGCAAATATCTTTATTTCTAATCCCATACTCTGTATGGAGATGGAATTTGAAAATTTGGTCTTAGATCGCTTTTCAGATAAACAACCATATCGAATCACAAGGTTTGAACTTGTAGTTAAGCCAAGAGGTGGGATGATTTATGACAGGCTTTGACCTCATCGTATGCCTTCCTGAATAATGGCGAATATGGTCTGTCTGAAGTCAACGGCCAGTTGCATATTAATCCGAAGATCATTATTGATATATATTCTAGAAGAGTTCTGTCCAATAATAATAATAATAATAATAAAGTTCATTTCAAAAACACGCTTCATCCCCAAAGGCTCAAAGTGCGGTACAAAGTCAACAAAAAAACAAATCTATAAATTGCCACATTTAAAACAAACGCAACACTACAAAAACTAATTACAAGCATACAATGGCAACGTCTTTCAAGCCATTTGAACCCTAAGCAACACAGCCATTATACATTAACTGGAAAATAAGGTAGAAAATCATCCCAGAAGGTGTTTGCGAAATAGATGTGTCTTTAAATCGGTTTTAAAGGACTCCAGTGTCTGGTTGTTTCTGAGATCGACAGGAAGGAGCGTTCCAAATTGCTTATATTCCCCCTTTAAAAGCCATTGTGTACTCTTCCAAAACCATCAAATTATACACCCAAAGAAAATGAGCTGTAATATTATTATTTAAGTGGTCTTATATCACGAAAGACCCAAGCTTAGGGCTAGGCTCACTGTGCTTCGCATGAAAATTAGCAGTTAGATAAAATTATAAATTTAAAAACAGTTTTGTTCAAAAAATTGACCTCACCCACCCGAGTAATACGTACTCCTGTATAGCAATGGATGGCACCCAGCAGCATCAAGCGTTGTTTATCAGTCGAAAAGGGGGGGGAGGCTAGGGAATGATTCGACATTGTAGAGTTTTAAGGGATGTGGCATTAGGGCAGTTTTGAAGGCTTAAGTGCTCGGTATACTCCGCATGGGTAATGGAAGAGAATTCCGTATTTTGAAACACAGAGAAAGATCGTTCGCCATGTGTTTTAGTGCGTGTCTTGAGAACAGAAACAAGTCTCAGAGCAGTTTAAGTTGAAAGACAGTTTAAAGGCAGATTGGGGTTTCGCTGCTCAACCAATATGCTGGAACATAACAATAAGCTAAAGAAATTGAAATTGTCTTTTCATTTTTACACTATTAAGAAACAGGTTTGTTTTGTCATTGCACACCAATCAATTCAAATAAAAGTTAAAGTGCAGCTGAAAAAAAAAAACGTTACATCAAAACACAAACACAAATGCGGTGCTTTTAAAAAAAGACAACAACTTTTGCACATCTTTCGGATTTTTGTCCACTTAAAAGCTGATTTTTTTACTACAAAAACGTGCAGAGTTTATGAGGGAGAAACAATGGGCATTTTAAACTTAATAGGATATGATGTTTTTAAGATGTCGCTGTGATCAGCATCTGAGTCGGTGAATGATATTTTAAAAAAGTGTATGCTACTTCGCCCTTGTAGGTGTTTCTTGATATTAATATATCATTATGCTTAGACATATTGCTAGATACATTTTTAACCATGTATTGTATTAGTTAAAACAAACAAAACGTATTTTTAATTGACAGCAAAGCGAAGTAAAGGATCACACTGTAATCGAAACGATCAATGCGCGGCAAGTCTGACATGTTTCTCTGGAGGTTGTGATTGCGCGGCGACTGAGTTCTTCGAGACACTTACTGGAAGGTGCAAGCCAAGCAAGTTATATTCAATAATTATTACATTTCTATTATTATAGATTCTAATCTTAAACTAGCTTTGATTACTCTACTTTTTACACAGGACATAATATAAAGCTATACATGATGAATACTACACCCACATACAGCTGCACTGTTGTTAAACACACTCTCTCGATATGGAAGTAATTATATCTTTATTTCAGTACACGCACCGACATAAGTTGTGTCCATTTGCAATTTATATCGAGATCATTTATATTAGGGGTGTATGGTGCATTTCATGGGTGTAACGATACCTGACAAATAGAACTAAATACTTCAACGATGACACTAGAAGTAAACCACTAAGCCCACACATTGGTTAATAAAGGTGAATTATAATGAATGTTGTGTTAAACATGACACATCTCATTGTAATAAGATAAACACAATAAAACTCCTGAAACTATGATGTGTATAATTGTGTCCCTTTAACGTTATGTCCCAGTTGAACGCTTCATTTCAAAGTTAAGAAAAAAAAAAAATAGGTATCCTCTCGTACTGACACCATTAGATGTGTTTGAGTACTCTATTTGTTTATGCGAGAAGAAAAGACAAATTAAACTAATATTGTTATTGATAGAAGTATTTTTTTTTTTAAATTCTGCTCCTTGGCGAAACAGCTGTTTAACTTGAAACATATAAAAATGATGCTCTAATTAATTTAAAAAACAAACACTCAAAGAAACTGTATGCAAGAAAAATAAAACTGACCTGCATTATGACCTTACGGAAAGATATTTTAAAGCAGTACGTAATTACGACCTTTTAAAAAAATTTTAAACTGACTAACGAAACTATCTGGCTTAGGTTAGAGTTAGGCATAAAAAACAACAACATCCCCTTGAATGGATTGAACCAAAGTATAACCATTTGTTTAATACCTTGTCTTAGAGAGCAATTTTGGAGGAGACTGTTCAGACCAGAGCCAATGCCTGGGGGAGGTGAACTGCATCAACAAACAGTGCGCGTGTACGCCAGAGCAGTTTTATAACCCATCAACGAGTTCCTGTCAAACTAGTTAGTAAAATTTATCATTAACAATTGATAGAAGCTTTCTGTTCATTAACTCTTATCTTGATTATATATATAGATAAATAAATATATGGCTAAAACTTACAAGTAAGACACTTCAAGAACGTAATTCTATGGAGTTTTAATTATTTAACATACTTTGAAAGAGCTATGTACCAATTTTCATTACCCCAATCACACGCAAGTTTTCAAGAATTTTGAATAAGTAGGAAGTTGAAATTCAGCAGGCAATTAATTCCTGCTCATTAAGGGAAGCATGAATACATATAATATGTTTATGCAACTCTAGTTATGAAAATGTCAAGAAATTGTAGAAGTTGCGTTAATAATTTAAAAAAAAATAATTAGTGATGCCTATTTCTAAAAGAAAAATAAAAAAAATGGTTTTTTAATATTTCATAAATAAAGTTAAAAAAACTATCTTTTGCTGCCCTTATGAATTTAATTTATAACCGAGAATAGTTTGCAAGATACGCGGGGAAGTTAGCATGTAGAGACAGTTTGTGGTGTATATTGAGGACGCAGAATTGTGTACTCAAACTTTATGTTCTTCTTTAAGTCTTTTTTTACTAGTGAAACTGAGAAAAAACAACAACTATGAAATCTTATGACGTTTAAATTCCTATAAGATGCTAATTGTTATTTCTTGTGAATTTTATCCGATATCATTAGAGCAAAATCTTAAGAAACCATAATGCCTAATGAGCTGTATTTTTTTTTATTAAGATAATAAGTTCTTATTCCCAAGAGCAAACTAGAAATCCTTATAAACCATTTACAAGTTTGTCATTCTCTCAATGAATCTTTACACTCAGGATTTAGTCACAAGCTTTGAATTGATAATTAAATATATTTGAAATTAGACAATTCTGTGGAAGTATTTGATTAACCATATGCCAAACGTCTTACTCAGTATTCCATGAAAGGGCTTGTACATTTTCCATCGTTTTCTCGATTAGCAACGGATACACATCTGTGTCATGATGAAAATTTGGAAATCATGTAAGACCCTTTAGCTTTTATTTCTTTTGAGGGTTGCACAATTGAAAGATTTCCAGTCACTTAGCATTTGTAATTCCCCTTGGCTTTTCGCAGTGCCAGTTTTTATTTTTATAAAAAAATTTTTACCTTAAACATGTCATTACATTTTTCAATCCACAATCAGCAAAATCGTTTGAATCCAATTAACTAATCAGACAATTTCTAATAATAATAAATGTTATCATCAATGTTTTGTTTTTTTAATTTAAAAAAACAACAACTTTGCACACAGAAGTTTCTTCACATACTTCATCTTTAATACAATACAAATGTCAAAAGAGAAAAACATCTTAGCCAAAGGTGACTAATGAGAAATGATTTTTTTTTATTGACAAGCAAATGAAATCATGGCTGAAATAGGAACAATGCTATATCCAATTTCTTCTAGCCCCCTTCTTCTTGTCTAAAATGGACAATATAGATGTTACCACCCATCGCAGAGGACTTACTTTTCCCCTCTTATGTCCCTTGTTCCAGTGTTTAATCTCTCACCTACCTGCTTATGTTCTGTCACATTTCACTAGCCGCCCTCTCGGATAATACATGCAGCTAATTCTTTATTTATAATTTTATATCGTTTTACTGTTGTTTGATCACTGATAAATATTTTTTGTTGGCTAATTCATTGCTTTTGATGCGTTCTTTTTCCCCATTTTCCCATAATTTGTTTCGCTCCTTTCCATGGACGAAAAGAAGTGTTTCAGAGATAAGTTGAAGAAAACAAGTGAGAATACATTTCAAGACAATGTCAGGAATTTAGGAGATTATCTTTGGAGATGAATCCTATTGAAAGCCGCTAGTGACTTTATGGTTGTCAAATGTCACATCCGAAGTTAAATTTCCATAAAAGATACCTCACTCTATATGATCCGTATCTATAGACAAGAGCTTTCAAAAAATGGTGTCGCTGCACGATGGTGTGTCCTCTTGTGGGTGCAGGTGTAAGCGATCAAATCTTACACAACTAATTGGACATCAAAGAAACTGAACGTATGACAAACTAGTGCATAACTTTCCGTCACATAGTTTCAGTTACCAAGTGCAACTGTTCTGTGTGTTATCGGGCATCCCTCTTTTTCCTTATAAACATCACTTAGGATCGCCAGTTTGGCAACATCTTGTAATAAAATGTTTAAATTGATTTGACCACTTTGATGGTCTTATAAATGATAGGTTGCACATTTCCCTAAATGTTAACCCGAGACATAACAACAGCTCTACGGGCAAGTCTTTATGCTTACAACGCGGGGACTATTTATGTTTTAGACGTTCTCGATTTTTGAAGTCTGTTTTGAAACGAGACTCTACTATGGAACTTTTTATTCAGAATTTAGTTCTTTTAAAAAAAAAATTATTAGCTAGTTTACGATTCGCTTTTAAAGATGCATCAAAAGGACGAATTACTAAAGAGGAGTGTAGGCAGGGACGTCATTTGGATAGGACAAAGTGGGGCATTTGAAAAAAAATCTTAAATAACTGCCCTGAGTGAAGGGAACATCTCAAAGAGGGCAGGTAAACAGAGCTGGGCACTTAAAATGAATGCCAAATGACAGACGAGCAAAGATAGTCACAACCAAAACCCAATAGGAAACCGGCTAGAAGGCTGATCTAGGCTTAGATGGATGGATGATGCGCAGAGGGATCAGCTGGAAATCGAAGCATGGAAAATAAAAGCAACAGGTCAGGGTGCAAGGATGTGATGAGGCATGCAAAAGCTCTACTTGGACTGTAGCCTAAGCCCTACATGGAATCCAAGCACGGAAATGAAAGCATTAGATAGATCCGAGGGGAAGGAAGTGGTAAGGCAGGCCAAAGACCTACATTAACTGTAGTCTAAGGCCTACATGGAATCCAAGCATGAAAATGAAAGCATTAGTTAGGTCCGAGTGAAAGGATGTGGTTAGGGAGGCCAAAGCCGTACATGGGCTGTAGCGCTATACAGTGATGGATAAATGTAGGGAGCAGTTTTGGTAGTTCTGTCCACAGAATTTGTCAATGCGTGTTTAGCTTGGTGCACGCATTTGAAAAAAAGCTTTATTTTAAAAGTGCGCTTAAAAAAAATAACTCGTTTTTTAAAACAAGCAAAATAATGGTTTTTGCTAAAGTTCAAGAATATATACTTCATTGCGTGGTTAAGGTATTTTTAACTTATTTAAAAATTATCACAAAGTCCATGGGCTTATAAAGGATTTATTTTCTTGTAATAGCTTATTTAAATCTGTAATCTGCTACGTGAATTATTTCATCTAGGCTCATATTGGTAAACATGCCGGAGATAAACTTTTATAAAATATCCACGAATTTCATGCTGATAAGTCCCACATTGTTTTTTGTTTTTTCAGGTGCTCATTTTATTTTTCCACAGACTTTAAGGATGAAACTTTAAAAAAAAGAGTGTAAATTTTCTACCTAAAATACTCACTGCAGTGAAATATTATAGATTAATTTCTTTATGGCATTTACAGTGCCCGTTTGGACGGCAACACTTTTGGAAAACTCCATCACATTTAATGGGGCTTTATCGAAAACTTAACTTCAGTATTTATCTCAATGAATTTTTATTGAGTTCTTATCTTAAGCATAAATAAAATGGTGCCTTTCGGTATGCGCGCCTCCCCGAAATCATATGGCATTGCAATCGGTGAACGGGTTTGGTAATGGTATTGATAACTTTTTTCTTATGAGACAACTTTAAAAAAAAATACGTTTAACATGCCTTAACCATAAAACTTTTGGCTTGAAACATAATGATTACAAGAGTTTTTTGTTTGTACAAATCTGTAAATTTTAAACGAGAACGATAAAAAAAATTGATAGGTAATTCAAGGAAGTGTTTTGTTGAAAGAGTCATATTTCAACGTGGTCGTTGGTAGGATTTAGAATTTTTACGGATGCAAACTCGATCAACGTTGGTAAAATGGTCTAGCTCCTTATAAAATAGAGAAATTTCTTTAAAAATGCATTTTTTTTACTAAAATATAAGTATGAATTTTAACATTTACAATTATCTCCAGATACATTATATCAACTGACTCGTAGCTTTGGTCCTTCGATGGCTTTTGTCACTTTCGGCATTTTAATCTTATTGTCGGCGGTTGTATTCAGAGAAAGAAGGAAATGCGCAGCGAAACCAAATGTGGACAGGTAGGTTTACCTGTCTAAAAACAACAGAATATGTGAAGTATTTCCCCCTTACCGGAAGGTCCTTATCTGGGCAATATGGTGCCCCTGACATTATGGTGCCCCTTGCATTCTAATGCCCCTGGTCCTATGGTGCCCCTCGACTTATGTTGCCCCTGGCAATATGTGGCCTTTGCCATTATGATACCCCTGGTAATAAGGTGCCCAGGTATTATGGTTCACCTGGCCTTATGGCAGCCCTGGAAGCGTCCATTGTTCGTTCTAGCATTTACTTCTATTTATTCATTACAATCATTCATGATATTCATTTGGCCTTTGACCTTCTTTATTTTTTCAGGATACTCAAATGGGATAAAGTATAATATGTAGGAAATATTTAAATCGATATATATGACTAATATAAATTAATTTTTTAAAAATGCTTAATTAATTCACAGCTCGACATATCTTAATCGTACTATAATATAATAAAAAAACGATGTATGAATAAGATTTTAAAAAAAACGAACAAAAAACATCGGAACGTTAAAGGGTTCTCAAAACAAATTCTTAAAAAAAGAAAACAGCTAACATTAAGAGTTGGATCAATAATTTTATGGAATGTTATGTTAGACCATTACACAAATTATAATCAGGGAAGTGTTTTCTTCCTTGTTTATTTAGCAAGGTTGAGAAGACAGCTGCTCCAAAAGTGGGGCTTGTGCCACTAGCTGGTGAAAATTCCTACGGGAGTGTGCCCAAAGCCATGGCGCCAAAAACCACCCAAGAAACCTGTTCTCTCAGGAGGTAAAGTGTTTTTGCAAAAAGTTATCATATTTTATGTACACTATAAATGTGAATTTCATTTTTAATTTGTGTTTAAATATTTTTTTGGGGTTGAAAAGGGGGGGGGGTGTGGTTAGAGGGTGGGGGATGTAATACTCGTTTAATTTTTTTTTAAATGGCTCTAGTTGTGATGTTGGCAATAGGAGGAACAAAAATGTCATTTAGTAAGGGCAGTAAGCGTACATGAAAATGGTAGTTGTCAAAACTGAACTTTTATTAGTTTTTTCCACTTGCTCGGGGGGGGGTTTTCCTTATCAAGAGAAAATGGGACAGATGGAACTCTCACACAGGGATCACAATCCATATTTCGTTAACAATGTAACTGACAAAAAAAGTTGGTATTAATAAGCTTTCATTACCATTTTTAAAAAAAATATTTTAAAAATACCTATCTTTTAGGGCCACTGTCCTTCTATATCGATGTGGTCATAACTTGAATGTACTTAAGAACGTTGTACTAGAGCTTCATTGATCATATTTTTAAAAAAATATTTTTCAAATACCTATCTTTTAGGGCCACTGTCCTTCTATATCGATGTGGTCATAACTTGAATGTACTTAAGAACGTTGTACTAGAGCTTCTTTGATCATATTTCAGTGCCCTTAACTAGATTTTATATACATGCTCTGGCTTATAGCGAAACTTTTTAAAATTTTGTAACATGCTGAAATTGAAATTAAAAAAGAATAGAACAAAATATATTTTTAATGTGTTCCCCGGATTTCTAGGGAACATTCCAAGACTGGTCTTTTCTTTAATAAAAGCACTAACCCTCATCACATATAAATGTTAGCTAAATATTAAAACTCTTTCTTAATGCTGATATTGAATTATAGATAATTCAACATGTCAACACTCTCAGTCATTTCATTCTTTCATAAATCTTTTCAACAGCACGATTTGTATAGCGTTGGAGATACATCTATATGATGGTAACAACTAGCCCCACACAACTCAACAGCTAACTCCACACCACTCAGCAACTAACTCCAAACCAATCAAAACAACTACACACCACTCAATAACTAACTCCACACCACTCAACAACTTAATCCACACAACTCAACAACTAACTCCACACCACTCAACAACTAACTCCACACCACTCAACAACTAACTCCACGACACTCAACAACTAACTCCACACCACTCAATAACTAACTCCACACAACTCACAACTAACTCCACACCACTCAACAACTAACTCCACACCACTCAACAACTAACTCCACACCACTCAACAACTAACTCCACACCACTCAACAACTAACTCCACACCACTCAACAACTAACTCCACACCACTCAACAACTAACTCCACACCACTCAACAACTAACTCCACACCACTCAACAACTAACTCCACACCACTCAACAACTAACTCCACACCACTCAACAACTAACTCCACACCACTCAACAACTAACTCCACACCACTCAACAACTAACTCCACACCACTCAACAACTAACTCCACACCACTCAACAACTAACTCCACACCACTCAACAACTAACTCCACACCACTCAACAACTAACTCCACACATTTAAACAACTAACCTCAACACAACTCAATAGCTAAATCCATACAATTGAACATGGAAGCCCACACGACTGAACACCTAAGCAGCTCACACAACTTAAAAGCTAAATCCACATAACTCAACAGCTTAGTCCATACAGCCCAGGTGCTAAGCACACACACAACGTAATTCTCATATTATAAAAACAGGGAACCAGATATTTCCAAGAAAGCATTTTTTCTTTTTCTTATCTATTTTGTAAATGTAAATTATAAGGTTTTTTCTTTGAACCTTAAAAAGGACCATGCATCTACAACTAAATTTATCTTGTCATGTAATTCTTTAGAAGGCAAATATTCTACAAGTGTGCACCATTTCATGTCTTGAGTTTAACCAGGTGTTGTGCTCATCTTTAAGGGAGGCATTCATTATTCATTATGATCGTCTCTAAAATTAATGTTCAAATTATTTATTTTTCAGGTAAAAACGTTTACGAAGAATATGTTACACGTCCAAATGAAATAGCGTCATTTGCTAAGACTGACTGACACGTCCCCTGATGACTCTACTGGCACGACAAAGAGCGCCAGATCGGTGTTTAACAATGTGAAGATTGCTAGTAACAAAACAGAAACTTCTCTTGCAGTCAAGGATGATGAAAATATTTATCAAAATTTTAAAAAAACGCCGTGTCAATTTAGTAAAAATATTAAACGCATGCTCTCCTCAAAAAGTTATTTAAAAATATATATATTTTTTATTTATTTATTCTTTTTCAACGAAAAATATTATTAATTTTATATTTTTTTTAAAGGTACGGTGACCATATTATTCAAGGGGTTACCGGGACCCGGGGATGTTTGGGGGGTGTAACGTGGTTTCCCAGGATTCGGGGGGGGGGGGGTCCCCCTCCCGGGCCAAAAAATGGTCTGCCAAAATTACCTGTAGGTTACACATGCCAGAAGGGCAAAGAAAAATATTATTAATTTTATATTTTTTTTAAAGGTACGGTGACCATATTATTCAAGGGGTTACCGGGACCCGGGGATGTTTGGGGGGTGTAACGTGGTTTCCCAGGATTCGGGGGGGGGGGGATCCCCCTCCCGAGCCAAAAAATGGTCTGTCAAAATTAACTGTAAGTTACACATGTCAGAAGGGCAAAGAACTGTATGTTATGGGCGTAGCGAAATCTTACGTTGTGTTAATCAGTAATTTTGAGGTGAAATATTCTTGAACAGTAAAGTAGAAAAGTACCAGATGTGTTTTGTTAGGAATTTATTTAAACTTTCTTAGCCTGGTTTTGAACACGTCACATGTTCATATTCATAATAGTTAAAGCGGCTTGCTAGTGAATAACTTTTTGAGAATTGGCATGTCGTAGAAATATATTTAATAAAAATTGACATGACCGACGTATGTCAGAACAATGAAGCATCAACAAGTGCATTGTATTTATTTATGTCATAATCATGACACAGATAGGTATGAAATGAGGGGATAGCACTCTGGACATTTCCAAACACCAGCAAACGTTTCAATGTATCGACTTTCAGTTGCAATTTATCTAATGCCCACACGTTGTTTTATCAGAGAAAAGGCTCTTATAGTTGGAGTATTAGTCCCTGTCTAGGGACTTCTGGTCACCGTATCAAAGGTTTCCCTATATTTCTCCTTTTGAATCTGTATAATGTGCAGACTTAATCAAATGAAAAATTTGAATGAAATCAAATAAAACTAAGTATCACTCCAATCGTTGCCGTATATTATGTTCATAGGCCTTATTTTTTTTTTTTTTGAATGTTCAGCACCTTGCTAAACTGCAATGAGAATTTATAAATATTTTGTATTAAAATCATTTCCAAGAAAAGCATCTGAAATGAAAATTTAATTAACACAAATAAAACTAAGTATCACTCCAATCGTTGCCGTATATTATGTTCATAGGCCTTATTTTTTTTTTTTTTTTGAATGTTCAGCACCTTGCTAAACTGTAATGAGAATTTATAAATATTTTGTATTAAAATCATTTCCAAGCAAAGCATCTGAAATGAAAATTTAATTAACCATGACTCTATAAATTGTATGTACTTCAGAACACTATTTGTAATGTATAGCATACTTGCATCCTCGCAAGAGGATGGTGCTGCTATGGACACTTCATCAAACGGCTCACGAGGCCGACGATGTAATGGCAGTCTCGGCTACATTTCTCACTGGAAAACCTTGACCGCTGGTTAAATTTGACCTTTTCTAACACTCTTTTTGTTGTAACACTATTTTAAAATCAAGTAAATATTACTTTTTATTAGCGATTTCACACATTAACGCACCCTGCACAAATATTATTATCAACTAATCTTAGCATACACACCAAACTTCTTGTCAATATTAACGCATTGAAATGTAAGCACTGCAAAGATTTTGTACGCAACTATTATTCATCATTTCATTATACACATATGCTATAATACATTTAAGAAAATAATAATAATTTAATGTATAATATAATTAAACTATTTGATAACCTAATTCCACATATCGGGAATAGCATTCAAATCAAAAGAAATAAAACAATTCCCGTCTAAGAACACTAGGATTTCTCATTAGTAAATAATTTCTTTTTAAACAATGAACATAAAAACAAAATTTTAAATTTAGAATAAACAAGGAACTATTGCATTTTGTGGTTTGTTTGTTAGTTTTCAGTTAAATTAATACATTTACGTTTTAACGTCAATTACAATCTCTCTGCAAGCTAGAAAGTTTGAGTTATTAAATCATGTAAAGAGATTTCTTTTTATAGAGCAAGTATGAATGGATAGTAAGATAAATCGGTTTTTTAAACACCGAAGACATTTGATAATGGTTCTAGCTTTTCAAATCATTGATGTTAACTTTGTTTTTGTTCTCGGCTGGCTGGCTGGCTGGCTGGGTGGCTGGCTGGCTGGGTGGCTGGCTGGCTGGCTCGGTGGCTGGCTGGCTGGGTGGTTGGCTGGCTGGTTGGCTGGCTGGCTGGCTGGCTGGCTGGCTGTCTCTCTGACTGGGTGGTAAAATCTTTGCATCAAGTAATTGACCCGCTTACCGCAAACATATGAAAATGAACTTTGGCACATAGACTCGTTGCAATTAAGAAAACATTCTGTAATATTTTCAGCCAGACCCCATCGTTCAAGATTCTGTTTTTTCCCGTTTCTCAAGGTTGAGATAAAATAAAATTACCGATAAATGCGCTAAATAAGATTCCTTTTTTATAAAATAATATCGCAAGATCGTTTGGTGCGTAATATTTTCTTTTGTTTTACTAAAATTGTTTGTGAAATAAATCGCAGAAGCGTTTGGGTCATTGGAATATTCTAATATAGTTTTAAGGCATGAAAAAGGAAAATTTTGTAAGCATGTTTTGTCAAATTTTCAGCTCAACCCCCGTTGCTCAATATTATATTTTATCAAGGATTTAGACTTCAAACTATGTTCTAGGGGTCATTTAATTATAAAGTATTTATGAACAACATACCAATGCGCTAAACTGAACTCTCATAAATAGTGTGCCGTAGACTGGACAGGAACATACACTTCTTGTGAACTGAACTATCATCGTTGCTTTAAATGAGCTTATATTGAAAACTTTGAACTATTTTGTACATAAAATATGTTTTATTTGCACTACATTAAATATATATATTTTTTACCACACATTACAAAAGTGATAATAATTTAAAGATTAATTGGTTTAAACTATCCTCAAGCTTAATTCCTCATATCATAAGTAACAGTACATGAATTAAAAATGATCGTGTCTTATAGTTTAAGATGATTAGTCTTAGTTAAACCATTTGTATTTAATGTTGGATACAAATTTTTAAAGAAATTGAATAAATAAGAATATATATTTTTGTTTAAGATTTTTGTAAAATGTATAGATCTGCATTCTATTTTCATTTCACGAAAAGCTTGTTTTTTTTTTTTTTTTTTTTTTTTTTTTATTAAATTTTTTTTTTTTTTTTTTTTTTTTTTTTAAATTTATATCTATATATAAAGAAGCGAAATTCCACTCACTGACTTACTGATAACGAGTTCAGAAGAACAGGTAGCCCTAAGAAATTTTTTTTTTAAATTCTGATTTTAGGTGACCAAAAGTGACCAAAGTCCTAAATATGGTTGCTGTCACACATCAAATATTTAGATAATAATTTTGTTTCGGAATAATTTTTTGTTTTTTTTTGTTTTTTGCTTTAGAAGGAACAGGAAATTTATTGAGGTATGTCATGCGTAGGAGTGTAGAAGGAGATAAGTGAAAATGGAGGCACATGTTTGAATATAGGCGCTTTGCCATGCATCTTATAACATAGTATTACTTATTCAATAAATCTGTGTGAAAGTCATATGAAGTAAATAGACAACGTCAAGTATATTTTACTCCAGTTTTCGGAGATGTATTTCATGCGGTGTAATCTATATAATAAATTTTGATGCAAAAACATGGACTTTTCCTCGTGCTTTGTGAGTGTGGATAATTATCACTACAACTATATTTTATAGCAATGATCGTTACAGTTGCTATACATTTTTTTTGTTATGTCATGCGTTTTTTTGTGTTGTTTTATTTAACATTTTGAATGTTTCATTTGTTTACTAAAATTTGTTTTTTCATTGCGCACGAAAGGAAAAAAAAAGTCGCATTTCAAAACGTTTGAAAAACAGCTGACTCTGCCTTCAACATGTCTCTTAACTTACATCACTTCGAGATCACATTGTGAAACGTTTCGAAACAGTGTAATAGAGCTCAAGTACTTCAGGATTAGCAGATGATTGTTTTGGATGAGTGCATCATGGGTCACATCGGGAAAATGAAGAAAAAAAAAGGGTACACATTCAGCATAATTTCTGTACAAAATGTCAACAATTTAGTTAAACTTGTGAGTAGTTAAGCTCAGATCAATGTGCACATGGATAATTTTATATGTCAAACAAAAATATCTATTCTCAATACCAACACAAACATGGCTGCAGGCATTAATAATCCTTGATTTCATCAAATTTCTTCTGAGATTGTGAGCAATAATTTCATGGTTGAGTTAGATGACGTGGCTCAAGTCCTGGTAGAGTTCATTCACACTTTTAGGATCCCAGCACAGAATCTTTGTTTGAAAGTTCGTAACTCAATCACGCTGCTGAACAATCTGACAGGCTCCAAAATTTTGAAACCTCGCCAGGCTGCAGATTAAAGCCTGTAATAAAAATGTCATTGAAGAAACCATCTTCACAGGCTGAGGTGTTCGAGGATCGGTCTCAATACCCCGAATATCAATGATTACCTCCGACTACCACTTTAAATGGCTGGGTCAATCCAACTACCACTTTAAATGGCTGGGTCAATCCAACTACCACTTTAAATGGCTGGGTCAATCCAACTACCACTTTAAATGGCTGGGTCACTCCGACTACCACTTTAAATGGCTGGGTCAATCCAACTACCACTTTATATGGCTGGGTCAATCCGACTACCACTTTAAATGGCTGGGTCAATCCGACTACCACTTTATTTGGCTGGGTCAATTCAACTACCACTTTAAATGGCTGGGTCAATTCACAAAGCACAAGGGTTGCCTTTTAAAGTGACGGAAGTGGATTTAATAAATGAATATCACCATGCTTTTTTTGGAAGTAAAAAAAAAAAAACATGAGAAAATCTGAAGTCTAGTTTCAGGTTTCTTTTGGTGGAAATTGTAAGCCCACTTATAAGGTTGAAAGGCAAATTTGTCACAGAATGAGAAGTGCTTTACTTTCATTGCAAGAAAATCCCTCATTGTTACTGATATATTTCGTGTGAAAAAATGAACATTTGAATTATGTTGTGTCTTCTTTTGATAGTAGGTATTTTACTTTTTAAGGTATTCAAATTCATTTTATTTACGAATGAAGCAATATTAGCGAACCCATTATTTTCCCATATCTATGTTGTCAATTTGAAAAGGTGATGGGTCATGGTCATACTGCGCACTATTCTTCTGCGACTGTTGTTATGCTTTGCAGATAATTGATGTCAGGGTACGAAGTCTACGTCAAATCTTTGATAAATAATTGGAAAATGGACTGCATTCACTAAATTAAGATGTTGTATCTTAAAGATAATACACACGTTCTTATTAAATAGTTAAATTAACCCAACCAAATCCCTCCCGTACTGCACCACTTCCCTTATAGTACAAAACTGTTATTTATCCTATTTATACATATAGTTCAGTTCCATTCGTTTCTATTCTTTAACGGGAATTTTCTGGAAACATACTCTTCATAACTCTACCGGGAACAAAATTCCACTGTGAACATGATCCCACACACCAACAGGATCCTAATGGAGAAGAGGATTCCACCGCGAAACGGGCTCTTACCGGGAAACGGTATACCATATAGAACGATATCCTAATGTGATCGTTATCTAACTTGCAAAGCGGGATCGTACCGGTTAGCGGGATCCAGCGGTATCGTAATCCCACCAATAACTGGACTAACAAGGATCGGGATCACACCGGGGATAACATTGAGATCGGGATCACACCGGGGATAACATTGAGATCGGGATCCCACTGGGATCGGGATACCGACGAGATCAGAAACTCACCTTAATCGGGATTCAATCGGGTATGGGATCCAACGGGATCTGGCTCCCTCTGGGATCAGGAAACCGACATGATTAGAAACCCACCGGTATCGAGATATTAATGGATCGGGATCCCTACGGGAAACTGGATCCCGCCATTATTGGGATCCAAAGGGATCTAGATTCCTTTTAAATACCGACGGAATCAGGAACCCTCAGAAATCGGTTTTCCAAAGGAATCGGTAAACCAACGAAATCGGGATACCAATGGGATAAGGAAACCACTGGGATCTGGATCCCATCAGGAACACACAAGCAATCGGCATCCAACAGAGATCGGGAATCCCTCTGGGAAACAGGATCTAAATGGGATCCCACTGGAATCAGGATCCCATCGGGGAACGAAAAGTTTACAGAAATTTATCATATGTGTTTTTATAGGAGACACATTAATTATTTTATTACAGAGGATTTTTTTTTAAATTACCTCTCACTTTAATTCAATGTGAATCTAAAGCCTGTAGCAGCGTTTTTCTTTTCTTCAGAAGGCAATCCCGTGCAAAGCCGGTTAGATTGGCTAGTACATTTTTAAAGTGGGATGAACTAATAAAAAGTGAAATGTAATTTTTAAAACAATAGCTTTTTAAAAATTTCTATTGAACCAATTTTACGTTTCTCTGCAGCTAAATTTATCTTTGTATCACTCCTTCCGCTGGTTGCAACATTTTTTTTCTCACTATTGAGGCAAGCGGTAAATGATATTGTACACAATGGAGGAATATTTATGCAGCAATGTTAACCATACTATTTTTGCGCAATTTTAGGCAAAGCTTCGATCGTTATGCCTTCCTTTTAAAAAAAAAGGGGAGGAGGGGGGATACTCTTCGGCGCTCTTAATTCGTTTGGATCAATGTGTTACTTCCTTATCGCCCTTAAGTAAATTCTTGGAAGCTTAACATTAGCACCTAATTTTTTTATAATTTTTATAGCCCTAATATTTTAATCCAATTATACAAGGATTTGTTTCTATCTGGATTGACTAGCTAAATTTTCCCACCCTGGTTTAATTATAACAAGAGACAAAAAGGGTACACTAATCCCCCTGAGTGATGTAAGCTAAACTCACTCCTTCCCTCAATGAGCCATTGTCACTAGTCACTACTGCATGGTATTGGTTTGGGTTTGATAGGTACTCAATTCGAGAGTGTACTATGAATTAGAGCCGTCACGTGTCTTTTCGTGTTTTTTTTGTGTGTGGCCCTGCATTCAAAGTTTCAAGTCCGTGCTACGTCAGACAAGACACTGTAAGAAAACAAAATTCCTGTTAACAGCTACAATAAAACAACTGATAACGGCTAGCATTATAGGGTATTAATTTATGATCTCTAGCGTGTTGCTGGTAGCCGAATAAAAAAAATGACATGTTCAAGCACACATAAAAAGATAAAAATAATGAAATAACCTGGCATCGGTCCAAGGTGTGATCTGAAACATATATAACGGTGCGCGAAGCTTACGTTTGGATACAAATGGTTAGAGCAGGGGCGTTGACCTGTGGCTATCAGATATGGTGTCCTTATGCACGTTTCCATTTTTTGCGGTGTAGTTTTATTACCATTTAAATATTTTACTATAAGAAAACATTTATGGAATAATAAAAGGTTTAGAAATCCCGTTTATACTTCTCTTTACTTTGTGTTTGACCAACTGTTGATTGTGTTTTGCACGAGATTTGAACCCCAGATCATTATCAGCGAATACGCCATTACAAGAGGCAGGGTGTGGTGTGGGTGAGTCAGATGGAACCTGAAATCACTGCCAATAGTATTTAAGAAAAATACTTTATGTTATTATTTCCTCGACATCACAACATTTTGGCCCCTGCAGTCACATGGGCTGCTGGACCCACAACGTTGCAAGGCTATGAATATGACGAATTAGTATGATTTGATAAAACATATAAAGTTAAATAAATTTCCGAAGATGGTTGACTGCTCAATAAAGCCTGATGAAATCAAACGAGTTCGATTTCACTATTAGATCATTAACTCTCAAAAGTATTCACCAAATCAAATGATGAAATAAAGTGATTGCTAAAAAAAAAAGAAGAAAAAAAAAAAAGGAAAAAGAAAAACAGTTGTAGTAGGCTTAAATTATTATTTAAAATGTTAAATCTAAACATTTGTCAAATGGAGACGAAAGCGTTATCAACTTTAGTTGGAAATTGCATTTGTTTTAGTATCTTATACTATAGCATATGTGTTGAGCCGTTTTTTTTTTAGCTACAACCAAATTTCATCTCCTTAATATGGCCTTGATATTGACGTCACCCAGTGATTGTGCAGTCTCACTCCTACGCTGTCCATCAATTTCGAGGCTGGAAAAAGATTGTTTATATTAGAAAATTTTCTATTTATTCTAATTAATACCATACGTGACGAATTTTTCTAGTATTTCAGAACTAGAAAATTCTTATTTGGTCCCTTAAATATAGGATGTCTTTATTTCTCGAAATAAGACTAAGATAGACAAAGATTGAGCAAGAGATTTTCTCTCTATTCTTTTGCAGTCTGAAACCTTTTAACTATTTTTGTAAATTAGTCTGTGCATTTTCAGTGGTGTAACTTATTCACTTGGTTTACGTTAATACAAGTATTTGCTTTTGAATTGAAATTATTATTCTTTAGCAATATTTGTATAATGAAATTAAATAATATTAGTATCACTAGCTTTGGTATTGTTTTCTCTGCATGATGTTTTCTCACACGTTTGTTAAGCATACGAGCCAAAATCTTAACACAGATTACAGTTTCAAAACAATGATGGCACGTATCAGTATCATAACGAAAAATGGCAAAAGGTCCACCAAACGTCGGCTTATTCAAAAAGGGCTGTATCAATATCAATTCATTGACTTTTTAAATCCCCCTTTTAAATTTTGCGTTTTTTTTGTCTTCTGCAATTTAAATTGATAATGATTTATCGTCAAACAATATTTTATATGTTTCCTTAGTTTCCCTTTTTTCGCTCCCTTCTTTACGTCTATAATTTATATTGAATAGATATTATTTTATTTTGAAACCATCTGTCCATCACAATATGTTGATAGTGTGGACTTCGCTGGACGAAATGCAAAAGGTCTGGAATTATTTTTCTGGGATTATTTTTTGAGGATTGTAAGCTGGTTTTCAACAGCAAAGCGCCTCTCTCTACGTCGCTTGATAATCCAAGGGAACACAATGTGGATGATGCAGTTTGGGAACATTGGCGTGGCAAGGTTTGGGGATTGAACTCCTGACCGTCAAGTTGAAATTTGCTCAGTGTAGACTACTCAGCCACCTCATAGATATTATTAATACAGGATATTAATAATTATTTTAAAATTAAACTTATTCCTAAAGAAATTCTTTACCACTAAAAGACCCGGAGCCCATATCCATTTGCCATTGGGGTAATCTGATCCTTGAATTAAAATTTAAACAAATTGATTTTAACCAGAGCTAAAGCAAAATGGAGTCATATGAAACTATTAATAAAGAATAGAAATATAGCAACTGTGTATAAGAAATAATGCCCCATATTTCATTGTATTCAATGCCAAACCTGGTTATTAAACAATCTTCCTTTTTTATCATTATTTTTTTACTAAAGTTTGTTCACATTACATGACCTGCTCGTTAAACATATTCAAGGGGATATGTGGATTGCATAGTTAAAGAAATCATTTTAATAATGCGATTAAATTTTATTTTTGACATTAAATTACATAACACTTCAAGGGAAATTGACACAATATGTATCATTTGAGATAATTGTTATGTAAGAATATTAGTATTCCAACTAAAGTTTTTATAGACACTATAGTGTAAAGACTAATTAACAAATGTCATGGTATCAATCATATAAAGGATGCAAAGGTGTTGTCTTTTAAAAGTTAATTAATTGGCTTTTTTTTTTATTAATATTGAATTCCTTTTTTAAGCAATACCAGGGGATAACAAAACACATTTTTTGCAACCATCTGTAGGTCAGGGGGAATAAGAATGTCACTTTTGGTTGCCATGTATTTTTATTTTTGTATTTTCTGGAGATCGATCAACTTTTTACATTCATACACACATACACAAATAGTCACACTGAATTTTAACAGACATACCAACATACACAAATAGACAAACTGAATTTTAACATACATGCAAACATACACAAATAATCACATGGAGGTTATCAAATATATATATATAGTTCAGTTTCATTCGTTTCTATACTTTCGTTTCTTCGACCTAGTTGAATAGCCATTTTTAGTACTAGTAGATACACAACCAAGTGGTGTAGCTAGAGTTTGTGCTGATAAATGCACAACCTAATGGAGTAGCTAGTGTTTTTGCCCATAGATGTACAACTAGTGAGGAAGCTACTGTTTTTGCCGATAGATGCACAACCGAGTGGAGTAGCTAGTGCTTGTCCTGATAGATACACAACTTAGTGGAGTAGCTAATATTAGTGCTGATTGATACACACTCTAGTGGATTAGATAGTGTTTGTGCTGATAGATGCACAACCTTGGGGAGTAGTTAGTTTTAGTTCTACCTTAGACTTGCCAAGACGTATGCCACGTTCCAATTAACTGTACAAACTGCGATTTTCATCAAATGCTGCCACTCCATATAAAGAAAAACACATCTGGGCTGACCAACCAATTCACCTCACTTGCAGCGGCGTAGCTATTGTGTTTTGCACCAGGGAACATTGATTCATGCTCACGCAGCCCACCCCTCTCCTCAACTCTTAAAACGATTAATTTGATAAATTAAATACCAGCACACCCCAATACTGGCGTCCCCCTAGAGTGGTGCATGGGGATATCTGCACCCCTCTTTCCCCATTAGCTACGCCACTTTAACTGCCAACCCCCCCCCCCTCCAAAATCTGAAATGCCCTCCCGGGGGAAAATGTCTGAAAGAGACACTAATAAGATTGCACTCGCACTAGGCTACTACAACGGTGACGTCAGAAATATTGTTATAAATTATAGTGCGTTGAAATGCAGAGGCTGATAACTAGTTAATGATAAATATCCACGTAGGAAAGTAGAATCAGGCAAGTGGTCAAATAATCTGTTTTATAAAGGGGAAATAAAAACTTGATTTAAGATAAGATACGATTCTTTTATTGATCTAAACCAGGGGTCTCCAAACTTTTCCGCCCGAGCGCCGCATTAACTATCAAACAGTAGTTCGCGGGCCGACTGCGCACTCGAGCAGGGTTTCTGTCAGTATTATCTTGGGGGAGGGGGGCCTCTAAAAAGGAAGGAAACCCAAGTCGTCGTCCCCAAGCAAAAACATTTCCAAACATGAATCAACTAGCACTGACCCCAGCCTCTCCCCCCCTCCCCGAGGGAAAGCCAAGTGCCCCCACGCCCCGAAGCAAATTATTTCCAACAATGAATCAACTCATTGCTGGCACTGCCCCTCCCACCCCCCGCAAATCTAAAATTCTACCCCCCCCCTCCCCGCCCGGCCGGGTGAAATTTTCTGAAATAATCACTGCACTCGAGGTCCAAAAAAAACAGAATCAAAACATGGATGTTGTTTTTAATTATTTATATAATATTATTTCATTCAGTTAATGACCTCCAGCTGCAGATCCTCTGGACAACTGGCCACATCTGTTTCAACTGGGTTTTGAAAAAGTCTCACTTCTTCTGCCTTTAAATCCAAGTCAGAAAACCGTTGCTGAAAATGCAGCTGGGGGTCTTTGATGATCTCGCATGCAAATGACGTGGGGAACTCCGCTGTTGCTTCAGCCATGAAGACCGTCCACTGCTACAAGTTGTTGGCCTGTACTTGTTCCAAAAACAAGACGAGTTTGGATCTGAAGGCCTTTAAGAGGTGTATAGATCTTGTGTTATGTTCATGTCTTCAACAACACTCCTAACGAACACAAGCAGTTGAGAGGCGGAACAGCTGTCCAGCGATTCATCCATTGCAAATAAAAAATGGTGAAACTTGCTTGCATTTTTCGATATTTAAGTCACATGGTTTTCACCCATGTCTGCAACACGGCGGGCAAAGCCCAGCAACTACTTGTCATTTCATTCACTGTGAACGAAAGTAGAAAAACTAAGCATCGAATAAGATTTTTCAATGTAATGATCTGTTAGAAAACATAACCCACTACTGCGCGCCTCTATTTTAATTCGGTAAAAACATAAAGTCCACGTAAGCGGCGTCTGATCTTGTCAGGATACACGTACTCTTGAGTAATTTTTTTAAATTCCGTTTACAAAAGGTCTCCGCGGGCCGCATGAGAGAGCCTCGCGGGCCACATGCGGCCCGCGGGCCGTAGTTTGGAGATCCCTGATCTAAACAAATGAAATTTTATTTTTGATTGCATTTTAACTATGCATTTTCAGCAAATAAATAAATATATATTTATTATTCCAAAAATTTAAAAACAAGACTCCTACATTAAATAATTTCACTAGTGAAAAAAAAACGTATTTTAGTGCACTCCCTTAGTCACAACAGGGACATGTTAGTTCTCCTTTAGATTTGTGACTTCTTTGGGAGCACGCGGTTAAATTCGTACAGATTGGTGGAACAAACGAATTTTTTTATCTTTCAGTCCGCGCCCCGAAAGAAAGAATTCGTCTCGGACGGGACGATCTTAATATAGAGAGAATGGGATGTATAGAAATTTAGGCTAAATTTCCTGGTAGTGCAAGGATGAGTTTCTAATTTTGTAAACAATATATATATATATATATATATATATATATATATATATATATATATATGTGTGTGTGAGAGAGAGATATGATGTGTGTATGGTGGGTGTGTATATAAAGTGTTAAAGCTGTAAAATAAGTGTACAGTTGTTAACAGGTGTTTGAGCTATTCGAAACTCTGATTTAACATAACATAATGTAGCTGCTTCTCTTGACAGGCCATTTCTTATCTGTAAAATGCCTGTGCTATACACCTGGGTGAAAATAAGAAACGAACAAATATGGGTGGGGTTAAGTCAATACACTTCTTTCTAAGTTAGCCATGACATTTAAGAATTGAGGTAACTAAAGATAAGAAATTTTTGTGTAATGGTTGGTAAGGTTTTTGATCAAGGATTTCCATTGAATAAAAAGTTATGGAGGAATTCAGAATTATATATTTCTTCAGAAGCATAAAAATGTGTTTAAAAAAAATCTAAATGTCAAATTGTTCATAACTGAATATAACGGAATTAAGTAGTTCTACAGTTAAGAGATTTTCCTAAAATTAAAATAATTCCTGGGAAGACATATTACAGAAAATATATTGAGAACTAAGATCATGTAGGGATGATTATAATTCGTTTAAAAGAGAAAGGAACAAGAATATTATTATTGTTTTAAGTTATGATTCGTTCCGGATAGTGTTTCTATTAATTGATATTTTTTTTAATCATCTCGAAAAATCCTTGTTGTGATCTGTTTCATGGAATTAGTTCTTGGATTACAGAATTACTTTCTAGCTTAAATTTAAAAGAGGTTGGTGGTAAATTAGTTAGCCGCCAAAAAAAATAAATAAACAAAAACGACACCCTGCAGGGAAAGATTTATGACGAAAATTCGGTTGGCTTAAATGTGCCGTAGAACCAGCCGAGCAGGTTAACATTATCTAAGTACTGTGGACGTAAAAGTTATCTTAATATCTCTACCAGGAAGAAAAAAATGTTGTTATAAGCAAAAAAGAAGAACTTTTAAAGCGTCTGTCATTGCAGCTTACATTAATATGATCATCTTCGTTTGGATACTTTGTTCAGCTTGGGTAAGTATGAATATTTATATGTTCATTTATAAAAGGTTTTGAAGAAGTCCTTATACTACAAACGATACATTTACGCTGAAATCTTAATTTTTTTAAACAATTGAAGTTTAACTCAGCACAGTCTACTGTTCAATGATTATGTATGGGTTCATGCAAATGCTGGGTACCACGCTATAGAAAACAACTTATAATTTAATAAAGCGTGTGATAGACGATTATCCAGCCCCTGCAGACCTTACTCTGTGTGAGATGTTAAGGAAGCATCGTCAGCGAACAGCAGTTCACGAATCCGCACCTTTTTTACTTTGGTCTTTGCACGAAGGCGGGCGATATTGAACAGTCTTCCATCAGATCTTATATGAACGTACAATCCATTTTCAAAGTCACTGAAAACAAATTGAAGGAGCATCGAAAATAAAATTGAAAAAAGCGTTGGTGCCAGTACACAATCCTGTTTTACTCCGCTGCTAACTGGGAATAGAGACAGTACCATTGAAAGTAAATGTGCAGGGCATGTTTTTGTGAAATGACTGTATTATTGTGAGAAGTCGTGAGGGACAACCTATTCTTTGCAGGATACCGAAAGGGCCTCTTCGACTTACAAAGTCAAATGCTTTGGTCAGGTCTATGAACGCAATATAAAGAGGCATATGCTGTTAGCGACATTTCTCCTGCATTTGGCGTAATGAAAATATCATGTCTATTGTTGAGCGCCCACTCCTGAAGCCACACTGGGACTCTGGGTAGATCCGGTTCGCAAGACTCTGCAATCGTTTAAGGGCAACACAGGCAAAAGTCTTTCCAACTAAGCTAAGGAGAGAAATACCTCGGTAGTTATCGCAATCACTTCGGTCCCCTTTATTTTTAAACAATTTTAACGATTTTGTCGTCTCTAAAGTCCTGGGGAATGTGACCTGTTTCCAGACACAGACAGAGGAGCTCATGTAAGGGCTGAAGTAGGATAGGTTTTCCATTTTTTAGGATTTCCGCTGGGATGCCGTCGATCCATGGAGCCTTCCCATCCACAAGGTAATCGATGGCCTTTTCGAGCTCCTGTAAATTGTCTTTCATCCAGTTCATTCATTACTGACAAGGCAGGAATAGTATGCAGAGCGGTCTCAGTGACTACATTCATTGTAGAGTATAGCTCAAGATAATGCTCTACCCAACGCCGGAGTTGATCATTTGGATTCTTGATAACTTGACCCGTCTTGGACTTGAGTGGTGCTATTTTTGACACACACTATCACACGCTTGTAAAGAGTTTGGACTTTCGATTAAAAAAACAGAAAATTCATGTAATGATGCAAGAAGCACCGTCCCCTCCAATCATATGTATTGAGGGTCATAATCTTTCGGTTGTTTATCATTTTACATACCTGTGATCCAATATTTCTAGTTCTCTCTCCGTTGATGAAGAGATAAATATCAAGATTGCAAAAGCAGCAGCAACTATGGCTAAACTGAATAAGCGGATGTGGAATAATCTCAATCTAACTGATAAAACAAAAATAAGTGTCTATCAGTAATGTGTGCGGAGCACGCTCTTATGTGGTAGCGAAGTGTGAACCACAATCATCAGCCAGGAGCACAAACTCAACAGCCTCCATCAAAGATGTCTGCTTTGCATTTTGCGCATTCGTTGGCAGGACAGGGTGCCTAACGTGAAGGTCTTGGAACGTGCACACATGTTTAGCATATTCTCCTTTTTAATGAAGAGGCGCCTTCGCTGGTTAGGTCATGTACGGAGAATGGAGGAAGGACGTATCCCAAAGATTCTGCTGTATGGAGAGTTGGCAGAGGATACAAGACATATTGGACGACAGCGCCTGAGATTTAGTGACGTTTGCAAACGAAGCATGAGGGAAGCCAATATTGAAACAAACGAATGGGAGTTCATTGCCGAACATCGTTCCAACTGGCGAACAGCAGTGTTTGAAGGAGTAAAAAAGACAGAAGATACCGAAACGAGGCCTTTGAATCAAAAAGAACAATTCGGAAATCAAGAATTTACCGTGATTCAATATTCTCCTGAGAGAGATGCGGCCGTGATTGCCTTTCTAGGATTGGCCCAGTGAGCCACTCGTCAAAGCATAGAACTATATAGCTACTCCATCGTGTCACGCAGACGGCAGGATGCCATGTATAATTTAATAAAAAATAAAAAATATGTTGTCTCTGCTCACATTCAACTGCTTAAGATTACTCTAAATACGCAAATCACACCAGGAAGCCGTATATCAAGTGGCTTACATACCAACTGACTCATATATCAAATGAATAATACATCTAATTCACAACATTGGCAACAAAAGCGACAAAGCCCTACACAAGTACTACGTTTATTGATAACCAGCATTTTTTATAGAACGCACTAAACATTCGAAAGATGAAAACAAAACATATGATGACCTTTATATATACATGTTTTGAAGTTTAATTCTTTGAAAAATACACATACGAGACAAACATTAATTAAGGGCTATTAAATCAATCATTTCCAGGTCATGCTTGTGACTGAAGCTGTCGTTTGTGCTCCGTCCAAACCAAATCTTGCTTCGTATGGGAGCTACTGTATTTCTAGCTCTCAGTGTCAGACGAACCATTGCACCGGAAATAGATGTGTATGTCCCAGTGGTAACTACTACCACAGCTGCTCATACTCGTGTGTACCAAGTAAGTTCCATTGACAAACTTACTTAGACGAATAATGTTAATTTTTTTATTTTTTATTTAAACAAAATACGAGATTGTAAAGCTTTAAGAACAAAATAGTATTTGCAGTTTTACAACTATGTGTTAGCAAGCGTAACGTACATATTATATTTTCATATATAAAGACATTAATTGGATTCATAAAACCAAATGATGAATAAAAATAGGATGAATAAAAATATCTAAGATTTTAAGACGAAATTAAGTGAGCTAATGTAAATACACTTCAATCGCATGCACTATTCATTTTCACAATGTATTTATATTGTCTTCCTTATTTTTTAACAGCTTTATACTTTAAATATGTTCATTGGAAACAATAAAACACACTTAATAATAAGGTGTTGGGTTTTTTTCAGATTGTAACACAACCATATATTCCTCCTACGGCTTTTTGGTGAGTCCAAATTACCCAAATAATTACAAAAACTACGAAAACTGCTTTTGGACTATTTATCGAGCCACTGGTCATGTGCTATCGTTCACGTGAGTATCTTTTTTTATATTGGAGCCACATTTAAAAAAAAACTGTAAACAAAATTATTTCTATAAAACATGGGTTCAATCTTGATCCTTTTCCCCCCAAATATTTCGTTATTGTTAAATTGTATCCCCTATAGTTTCCAGTACAATCACTATTAAAATATATAATAAGTTTTCTTCACTTTTCCGCCTTGGTTATTTTATTCCCTTCAACAGGATCAGGCAAAGAGAGGTGAAATTCAAGTTTAGACCCTAATTTCTTGGACTTATCTTTTGACTTCGAGACTGACTCATTTTATCCCGATCTTTAATAATACAAGAATACAAAAATATTATGATTTCGATATATAAATTTGATTAGAAAGAAACTGTTCATCCTCTGTAAACTTTATTCAATTCCTTATTTCGGGATAAAAGATATGAATCATCTGCTATGCACTACTTTAGAACTTGTCAAAAGCGTGTCATATTTCTTATCCAACCAAAGCTATCACTTAGGTCAGTGCACACGAAAATGTGTTTTGATATAGTTTGTGAGCCTGGAAAAATGGTGGAAGATCAAGAGACTTTTCCGATTATGCCTGGGAAATTAGATAAGACAATGTTAGAGATGGGTTCAAGTATGGTTCACACCACCATGAAGTTAGCGACAAAGCAATGTGTAGGGAAACCTTACTACAAGCCAGTGAAACCATCCATCGTTTCTTAGGCTAAAGTTTGTATACAATGTAGAGTTTCCAAGACTAAAGCTTGTGTACAATGCTAGACTTTCTAGCCAAAATATTCATCGTGCAAGGCATATCCCAGATGCAGTTTTAAATCGGCGTTTGCATCTTTGTCAGCCGTGTCTTTTTGTCAATATTTTGGTTATGGGGCCACTGATTCCACAAGCGTGATTCATTTAAGCCTAGACTCCCAAGGGGATTTAAGCTGTTAATTTCCCCCATTGTAGGCCAGCTGGAGTCAAAGGGATGCTGCTAGTAAGTTACTTCATCCAATAAAAACTATCATTGACCATCTGTTTAGCCACTTTCATATTAGAAGGTGCTAGGTAAATTGGTCTGTAACTGGAACAAAATAATTCAGCATTCCGTCCTTTGGGATTTTTAAAATTGCTGTTTTCGCGAAATCTTTGGAAAATTGCTTGTAGCCACACTTCGTTGTTTGAGTCTGAGAGGCGATTCATTCACTTCTTCTACCAGGTAACCGTATTATAGCATATCTTGTCAGGGAAAGAAAGTTGAGTGATCAGCAATTTCCCAGATCGGTGTGCAATTAAGGCATCGTCATGGGAGTCAACAAAACCTTGTGGTAAATTCCCAATCGTTGGGATCGTTCTCCCTATTGCTGAGATGATTTCTTCAAACCCTAGGGCTTTTTTCCATAGGCTAATCTGTGTTCGCGGGACTATCTTTTTTCCTTCTTTGTGTCATAGAGTTAACCGATAAGACCTCAGGTTCTATTTTAATTAAATATCTATATGTCATATTTTTAACTTTTATGGACGTTCTCCGAAATTTAAAACTTAAAATTTAATTTAGAACCACGAGTGGTTGTTGATAAATTTGTTGCAGCTTTCTTCCTCACTTTTTAGTACATTGTTCCAGTAAGGGCAGATCTTCTGATTTTAATTAGCTCTCTAGATAATTATCTTGGTTATTTAAAAGTTACTACAATAATTTTTCTTCGAGTTCAGCCTTTGCCAAATAACTCAAATCAATGTTTACCATTGGTTCACGTTTAGAACTTTAAACAAAAATATACTTGTATTCTGATTCTGCCCATGTCTCTTTAATACTGATGACCAAATATCACTGACTGTATCTTTAAGAACATACGCTGATGAAAGCTGCAATTTTTTAAACGAGCTTTATGACTACGCTTTGTTTCTAGGTCGGGATTCACAGTAGTGTCTCGAGACTGTGCTCAACTGGTAGCTTGACGATATTAGTAGCCCTAATCACTACCAATAATTGTTTTCAAAAAACGTTTACAGAAAAATCTATATTGACTGCACTGGTTATGAATCGTAACTAGCTGAATATGCAACGGTAAATATTTGGCACTATAATATGAATAAGCTTTCCCCTTAGAAGCATTTCCGTGCATAGAGATCAATCCACGTCACACTTGCATGTTTATCATTGTGACTTTCTCTCAATGGCACGTACATTAAAGCTTGACAAGGTTATCCAGGGGATGAGCGTTCGTTAACGCCTTGTTCCATATATCCTTTCTTAGCAGGTGCATCTTCCCGGGGTTGGGGGTGGGGGGGGGGTAGAAACATTTGCATCCAAGCTGAGTTGGTGGGGAGCATAAATTCCCTCCTCTTCCATCTTCTGCCAAATTTCCCTTGGCAAAAAAAAAAAAATATTTAAAAAAAAAAAAAAAAAAAAAATCTTTTTTTTTTTTTAAAAAAAAAAAAAAAAAAAAAAAAAAAAAAAAAAAAAAAAAAAAATTGGGTACTAGTCAACCATAAAAAGATGTGGTAGATCCTTGCTGTCAGAATTTCAAGTTTAACAAGCTTTACTTCCGAACAAAAGTTAAAACACTTCTTGATTTATAAACTTAAAGATATGATCTGTTCTTACCTCTTTACATTGGAAGTCATATTGAACTACACTCTACATTGCATTGCGATTGTATTCCTTGTGTATATATTCCGGTGTTTTATTAATTATACATTCAAAAGAAAGCAATAATTTTCTCATGTCCTAATTTTTAATGATTTAGATTTATATTGATATTATATGTTGATAAAATAATTTTGGGGTATAAAGTCTAAAGTCGATTATTGTTTAAACTCAGGGTTTTAGTAGTAAACGTTGTGATCCAACCTTTGATTTTAAGATCAATGAGTTTAAACCATGCCGAAATTCGTTTTCGATCCATTTTGTGGTTATATTTTTACAGTTAGACAAAGTAAATACATAGTGACAATGACTTTTATATAACGTTTTTTTTGTTTGTTGTTGTTGTATTTTTAAACCGAAGGATCTCATTTAAATATATATATATATTTCTTTACATAAATAAATATATATATATATATATATATGTATCGCCGTCGTTTCGTGGAGAGTGGGAATCTGCGGCATTGGCCAACAGCTGGTCTCCATATATCACCGTCCAGGCCAAGTAGCTGCTGGTGACGTCACTTGATGGGAAGCAGAGTTTTTTTATTTATAATTTATATATTATGTTTATAAGGCAAAGAAGTAAAGAGAAGGAACACTCAACAACTTCGCTTCGCAACATAGAATATATGAACCATGTTTCCTGGATTCGACACCGACCTTAACCTTAAACAGAGTTACAACGTCAGAAATACTACTGTAATTGACAATGAACTCGCCAGACTAAACATTGAAATTGCCTACCTCCAATAGATCCAACTAGCGGATAGTGGTACTATAAAGGAAGGCAGCTACACATTCTACTGGCAGGTGAAACCCGTAGATGAACCTAGGCGGCATGGTGTTGATTAGCAGTAAAAAAAAAAATATCTGCCTGTCTTGAACCTCCTCCATTGAGATCAGAGAGGATTATGCGACCGCGGATGTCATCATCAGCAGGCAAGGCGAACAAATGTAATGTTTATGCTCAAACTCTTAATTCGACACCAGGAGAGAAACATCTATTCTATGAGGCCCTGGACAAGAATTTTCATATTTTCTGAAAACCAAAGCATTATACATTTTGGGAGAATTAAATGCTAGAGTAGGAGCGAATAAGGAAGCATGGCTTTTGTGTCTTGGTTATCACAGCTGAGGAAGGATTAACAATGATGGTCAACGTCTGCTGTAGTTGTGCTGTTCGCATGGTCTCTGTGTTACCAACACCTTCTTCAAATGTATACAAATCAAAAAAGTGTCATGGTGACACCCACGTTACGCTAGTGGCACCAGCTAGACGCCGTCATCACTAGTGAGGCATGCAAATTAAGGAAAGGGGGTGATGTGGAGGGAGACGCACGAGGAGCTAGCCGGTGTACTTGGCACCCGCAGCTACAATATATGATATTCTCGTTACGCCAAATACAGGAGAAGTGTCGCAAACAGCGTATGTCTCTTTATATCGTTTTCATAGATATGACAAAGGCATTCGACTTTGTAAGTTCGGACAGGTATGTTCAGTACCTTGGAAAGAATAGACTGCCCCCCCCAACCCACAACGACTGCTCCCAATTTTACAGTCATTTCTCAAAAACATGCAGATCACAGTAACATTCAACGGCGCTGTCTCTGAGGCGTTCCCAGTAAGCAGCGGAGTAAGACAGGGTTGTGTACTGGAACCGACGCTCTTCGCCATTTTCTTCTCGATGTTCCTTCAAAATGCTTACAGGACTGTGAAGATGGAGTGTACATCCATACCATATCTGATGGTAAGCTATTCAATATCCCACGCCTTCGTGCAAAGACCAAGGTACAAAAAAATACTTATCCGTGACCTGCTTTTCGCTGACAATTCCTCCATAACATCTCACACAGCCAAAGGTCTTCAGCGGCTAGTTAATAGTCTAACATATACTAATAAAGAGTTTGAACTATCAATTAGTCTACAGAAAAAAAGAGTCACCGTTTCCCTCTAATCATATTTATTAAGGGCAATTATCTGTCGGGCGTTGAGTAACTCATACACCTTGGATCCAGTATTTTTAGTTATCTCTCCGTTGATGAAGAGATAAACATCAGGATCACAAAAAAAGCACAAACTATGGTTCAAATGAATACGTCGGAGTGGAATACTCTCAATCTTACTGATAAAACAAAGCTAAGTGCCTACCACGCATGTATGCTGAGATCGCTCCTATATTCCAGTGAAGTATATACTACATATACCAGTCATGTGTGGAAACTGAACAGCTACTATCAAAGATGTCTGCCACGCATTTAACGCTTTCGATGGCAGAGCAAGGTGCCTAACGCATAAGTCTTGAACATGCAAAAATATTTAGCATTCTCTCCGCTCTTAGCAAGAGGCGTCTTCGCTGGTTAGCGATGTAAGGAGAATTGGAGGAAGGCTGTATCCCAAAAATGCTGCTGTATGGAGAGTTGTCAGAAAGTAAAAAACTTATTGGGCGGCGACGACTGAGATTGATGGACGTTTGTAAAAGGAGCATAAGGGATCCCCATATTAATATCAACAAATTCGAGATGATTGCCGAACAAAGTCCCAGCTGGCAAACAGCAGTGTTAAAAGGAATCAATGAGTCAGAAGATGTGTGAAATGAAGACCTTGCAACAAAAAGAACAATACGGATGGCCAAATCTTTTAAGGAATCAATATTCCCTTTCGAGAAGTGCAGTCAAGTTTGTCATTCCAAGATTGGCGTAGTGAGGCACTCGTAGGCTTAAACAGCTACTCCATCATCTCGCGAAGACGAAAGGATGCCATATATATACATTTATATTTACAATTTTGAAAATAAAAAACATTTGAATATTTAAATGATTTTCACTGAAATATGCTATCTGCACAAAATTATATTTTAATATTTAAGGATCACAGATTATAACTTGGAAACTTGTTGTGATACCATTAAAGTTTATGGTGGAACTGGACAGAGTTCGCCCCTTATTGGAGCGATCTCTTTAAGCAACAACTCTTTTGTCGCAAGTTCATCATACATGCATATCGTCTTTAAAACGGATGGTTCTGTCATACGCACTGGTTTTAATGGGACTTTTCAAACACACGGTAAGCGTTGAAAGACCTTATTATAATTTTCTATTTTTTAAAATAACGCTTACTCTATAAGTAATAATTACTAGTAGCATTTTTATGCATGTCATTAAGCAAAGAAGACGATTAAAAAAAAGTTTGACTTAAGTGGCAGAGAATGATTGACCAATAGATGGAACAGGTATAAGATCAAACGTGTTTTATTTGAAATAGATAAGATTATGTGGAAAGCATATGATAATTTTTTATTGTTTACAGCCTGTACAACAACAACGCAAAGTACTTATGGGAACATTGTGAGTCCTGGGTACCCAGCTTGGTCGATGAGATATGGTTCTTGCAGCTGGTCGATTGTAGGGACATCTTCGGATAATTTCATCGCAATCAGGTACCTAAAAGAAAAACATATATGTATCCTTGTGACACAAACTATTATTTGTGAAACTGCATTTATTTACTGTTTTAATTCTTTATTAAAGTAAACAAAGATCAAGTGTAGGTATTCCAAATAGGGGTGCTTGCTTCCCCGGGGTTCTTATACGTTTTCTAATTATCAGTACATTGATCGTGAGTCCTTAATTATTCTGGTTCCTATACATGTAAAGGGGATTTGCAATGCTACTGCGTTTTGCATTTAAGAGGATATTTCACTGGTTGCAAGGGCTACTTAGTGAGGGTTTCATGAAATTTGAGTTGGAAGGCATGAGGCAGTAGACGCAGCTTTTTCAAGTGTTGTCGCCTCATTTGTTCCTTTTGGAAGCCTGTTTTAGTCCCTGATTGTCTTTGGCAGGAATGTACGGTGTACCAGAACTGCCTGTCAAGGCTTCGTCACTGTCTAGGGGGCAAGGGGGGGAGGGATGAGTTTCTGTTTAATGATGGAGAAATGGACCAGCTTCTTTTTTATCTTGTACATCTCGGAGAGCCTTGATAATCGTCGTCGTTCCTCCAATCATGAGCAGCCCAGTGTTTCCAGCATGCTGCAAACACTATATTTGTTCCTTTAGCAGTTCCGGACAATCGCGCTGGCCGTAGCTGGACCGCCTACAACCTATCGACGCTCTTCTGGATGAATCGGTCTTAGACTAAAGATCCATAATCTCTAAGCGGCCGTACAATGTTTTTATATGTTCTGTCATTCCCACTGAAGTTGCTGATCTTTAGATTTCTTCTTAACCTTGGGAAATCATTCACCAGCACGTCAATCTGCTTGCTGTTCTCCATTTTGGTCATCACATCTTCTACAAATTCAAGGAGCTGCATGTGTTCAATGAGCCGAATATTCCCGAGAGGGCCGTTGTTAGTTTACAACGGCACAAGAATATAGCTGGAGGATTAAGCGCACGAAGAAGACCTAAAAAAACGCCTTGTGAAAAAATCCCGAAAAAACTGTAACAAAGACTGAGCATGTGAGGAATTGAAAAGAATAAAGAAAGACATTCAGAGACCGGAGGGCTTGAAAGCCTATTGTAAATTTCATATTCTCCCTTGGGAGTTGAAACGACAAAGACGAAAAAGAAAATATAAAATTCAAATTTAAGTTTTTTTTAAGGTGGAGTGAGATTTATTTAAACCATTCGAATGAGTGAGCAGAATCTATCTAAGAAAAACGCCTTCAATACTCTCTATCCATTGTATTCACACAGAAAAGAAACAAAATATATGCAATTGAAAAAAATGGCAACTGCAAGAGGAGGTGACAGCTTCATCGGGGATCTTGCAAATATTAAAGATGTGCATTTTTTTAAGATTAACAATTGAATTTTTAAAAAATACAGTCAAATCTGATGTAGGCGTGAAAAACAATGGCGAGATTCTTCTTAGATAAAAGAGTTCTTTGTTTTACGATTTTCTATTGATGTATAATTTCAAAAAAGGCAAAATGTGTTTAAATTTGTTATTAAGATATAAATATATATTGAATTCCTGTAATACAAAATATATTTATATTATATATAGAGTTTTTGTTGTGAATTTAAGATTATTATTTTTTTAAATTTTGAGTAAAAAAATTGTAATTGATGCGCACGAAAAGGGGTAAATCTTAAGTATTTCTCTAGCGTAGTAATGGTCCCTCATTTATATTCTTAAGTGACAAGAGTGATATAATTAGTTATAATTTAGGCTAGTTATTTTAAGGTAATGTTTAGAAGGGGGAAATTAGTTTAGGTGCGTGAAATGGTGTAGGTTATGCCTATCATATATAGCAGATATACACTTCTCAAAACTTAATGATGTTAGAAACGTAAATATTGTAAGGAAACCTTGCTTACTCTCTGCTAACCTTCATCTATATCTGGCATTCACTAAGGAAACAACTCAGGCGATAACATCTGATGATTATAATCTTGTTCTTTATTAGGCTGACACTTCGCTTATACTTTCTCTCATCTCGCAACTCTGACTCCCTCTTCTTACACCGTCCGAGTTCTCCCTGCTATCTGCTTCTCGGTCCGGCCGCGTTCTCTCGTCCCGTCCTGAGGTCCCTATTTATAGGTCCCTGGGTCTGTACTTGCGCTGCCCCTTTTCTCAGTCGGGTAACGTCGTCCCAGGGAAATGCCCTGGTCAGATTGCCGGTACCGCCACAGGCGTTTTATCCTTCGATCGTGATCCCTGGTCAGACGGCCGGTAACCCTGGTCAGACGCCCCCCGGCACCGTCGTGATCCGAACTCTCCACAATCCCCGGCGCCGTCGCGGTCCGATACGCCCCCGGCGCCGTCGTGGTCCCGTCGTGGTCCGAACTCTCCACAATATCATTATATTTTACAAGTTATGAATTGGGATGTGATTTTTGCAATAGCAGTTATAAATTATCGCGAAATACCTAGCATTATTATCTCGATAACATCGGGTCATTTATTCTAGTGTTATTATGTTAATATCGGTTTGGACGGGTTGAAGGGATTTTTTCTGTCACAAAAAATGATATAAATGTTACTAATATCTAATAAACTAAAATCAATTGCAATGTGACTTCACAGGACGAAATGACAAGGCTTATGGGTTGTTGATTTTTTGTAAGGACTATAAGTTGGTTCCCTAGACAATAAATAGCCTCTCTCCACGCACCCGGTAAGCCATATACGGATGTTGCAGCTTGGCACCAGTTACGTCACATGAGTTGTCGGAATTTTTGTTGTATTAACGTGTCCGCGAACGGGACTCTTCCGAGTTTTGATTCAGAGTTTCCTTCTCTTAGATGAGATGCCATCATAGGTTAATGTATCTCATCCAAACAGGGAGCTGGTGAAGTTTTAATGTGCTTGACTTTATCTTTGGTGGGGATTGAGTTACATATAAAAAGCTTAAGACTTGGGATGGAAAATGATTTTACACCATTGTGACCATTCGAATACTCAGTCACCACAATTAAAAATATATGTTTCAATAAAATTTATTCTGCTAAATAAAGGCTATTTATTAGACAACATGCATTGAAATTCATATCTTTTTTACAATTATTAATTCAGGACTTCCTTTCAATGTATTTCAGTTTTCATGGATTTGATTTGGGAGCTTGTTCAACGAGCAATGTAACAGTTGTTGGGTCCTTGAATAATGTTGTATATGGCAGTGTTTGTTACACCAACTACAACACATTAAATGTGAATGCCACCACAAACAGAGTAACTATTCGATATTCAGCAAACAAGGTCTCTACATCGAACAAGGGATTTAATGCCACTTACCTCATATACTGTAAGATAATTTATTATAGTGTTTTAATTTAGTGTATACTTATCTTCACTTAATACTACATAATTGTCACCAGTCAATAGTTTTAAACCTTATTTAACCGTGCTAAAGTTTTTTTAATTGAGATTATTTAACCTACACAAATTGTTAAATACATTTTATTCTTACAGCGATCACAAACAATGGTAAATGAATTTGTTAACTTTACAGCTCTGAGCAAAGGATTGAGCTGCAAAATAACAGATCAATGCAAAGCTAGCCTCACTTGCCTCAATGGAGTTTGTGATTGCATATCACCCGAGATCTTCGATACATTCACTGGAAGGTGCACGCCAAGCAAGTTTCTTTCCACAATCATTACATCCTCAGTATTTTAGTTTTTAATCTTAAATAGCTCTGTTTATTCCACCGATTATTTTTTGGTAGCGGAACTATAAATAGTGACTATGACACACACACACGCATACAAATATACACAAACACAATCATATATGTGTGCTTGTTTGATGTTTGTACTTGGCTAATATGCCTATACAGGAATTAGAATAATTGCATTTAAAAATATTAAAGTTGAATAACTAAATTTAACTATTTGATTTATTAGCCTTATCTAGAATATGTTTTTCGATTTGATTTCTGCTCTTTTAAATCCTCTATACTCCTTTGCCTAAAATTATCTATGTATGTTTTTCTGCATTGAGGATTGAATAGATTTATTGAAAATGTGAAAAACGAAAGAGTGTGGAACTTCACTTTTAATACATTAATACAAAATAAAAGTAAGTAAACAGTCCTTCGTTTTTTTTAACCCAGGAAAATCGTACGGAAGCCTCTGTGACGGCGCAACATGTGAAACTTACCTGATATGTTGGAATGATACCTGTAACTGTTCCAGTAACAATTACTACCATGACTCTACAACTAAATCATGCAGCGCAAGTAAGTTTGTCTTAGAATGAAAGAGAATCTCAACAGAAAGGGGTTGACAAGTGTTAAACTAAGAAAGTGCACGTGGAACAACACCAGACAAACCGATCAACTAAAATGATTTGATTTAGAAAGCCGTTATTTTCTAAAAATCTTTTTTAGTGATTTTAAAACTATTTCAGGACTTTCCTACAACAGTACCTGCAGCAATTACAGCAGCGAAAACCAATGTCAAAGTAACATGGTGTGTGTCAACAGCCGTTGTACATGTCAGAGCTCAGAATACTACGACGCTGTTTCAAATTTATGTCGAAATAGTAAGTGGCATGTTTATCAGTGAAAAAGTGAGTAGCAAGGTTAACAAGGGAAAAAGTAGTAGCACCTGTATTGGTGATGGATTTTAGAAAACTAATTATATATTACTTTAGGAACGTGGAAATAACACACACAAATATTTCTTATTTTCCAATCAACAAATTCATAGCAAGAAGAAACTTTAAATTTTTTGTTTGTTTTTTTTTTTTTCTTTGATAGGTAAGGGCTATAATAATATAATGAAAATTATAATGTATCATTTTTTAACCAGGAAAATCATATGGCTACCTTTGTACCAGCGGAACATGTGAAACTTACCTGACATGTTTGAGTAGTATCTGTAACTGTTCCAGTTACAACTATTACCATGACTCTACAACTAAATCATGCAGATCAAGTAAGTTTGTCTTAGAGTAAAAAAAAAGATTCTTAATAGAAAGACATTGATTAGATTATAAATCTGCACATTGAACAATGGCAGACTAAACTGACGTGCCCAAAATCTTTCGTTTCAAAGCCGTCCTTGTCTAACACTATTTCAGTGACTTTAACACCATTTCAGAACTGTCCTACAACAGCATCTGCAGCATTTACATCAGCGAAAACCAATGTCAAAGTAACATGGTGTGTGTAAACAGCCGTTGTGCATGTCAGATCTCACAATACTACAACGCTGTTTCAAATTTATGTCGAGACAGTAAGTAGCATGTGTATCAGTGAAACAGCCAGTGGCAGATGTAACACTGAAAAAGCGAGTAGTTTTATAACTGTAAAAAAGCTAGTAACGGGTTTAGCAGTGAAAAACTAAGTACTACGTGTATTGGTGATTGATTTTAGTAAGGTAACTATATATTACTTTAGGAACGTTGAAACTAGAACAAAAAACATTTTTTCATTTTCCGATCAACAAATTCATAGCAGGTAGCAATCTTTTTCCTTTGCAAAGTAAGGGCTAAAAATATAATAAAAATTACAATGTATTATTTCAAGAAATCTTACCACATTTAGACGCAACTGTTCAGTTACTAAATAAAATTAAAAATGTGATTGTGACGTGCTTCTATCTATTTGAGGTTTTATTTTAATTTGCATTGCAGAAATAAAATTTAAAAAATCTAAAAAAGTTATTTTACTTCTAATATTCCGCAAAACCAATTTAACAACACTTATTTTTATAATTGAAATAATCGCAAAATGTAATTATTAGGAATAGCATTTGATTAAACAAAAAATACATGAATAGAGCGATGCCTCTCGAAGGTCTAATTTTTGCCAAAGTACTTCACAACGGCCAGCACAAATTTTTCATATGCATTAGTTTCCTGGTAAGCAATGACATTAAAAAATATTATTTTTCTTTAAAAATGTCATCTTTTGAATACAAAAAAAGCTCACGTTATAGCAAATAGTCTTTATAAAAACTAATTTCAAGTAATCTTTTATGTAATACCGCCCTTATCTGTATGAGATTGGTAGGACAGTTTTGTAATTTAATGGTGAGAGAAGAAATATTATCTATATATTATATTTTCTAGGAAAGTCCTACGGCAGCTTTTGTACAAGTAGCGAACCATGTGAAACTTACCTGACATGTGTAAGTGGCATCTGTAATTGTTCCAGCCCTTCTTATTACCATGACTCTACAACAAAAACTTGCAAAGCAAGTGAGTTTTATTAAAATACATTTATATACGACTAAGAAAATAAATACTGTTTTTGATAATTTAATTTTTTTAAAAATATATATAAATTTATAACTTATTAGATTTGTATAAATGACAGTGAACAGATTTAATACTGTAAGGTCCTAAAGATTTTAAATTAATTTTAAACTATTTCAGAACTCTCGTACTACAGCATTTGCAATATTTATAGCAGCGAGAACCAATGTCAGAGTAACCTTGCATGTGTCAACAGTCGCTGTACCTGCAGCAGCTCACAATATTATGACTCGGGATCAAATTCATGTCGCAGCAGTAAGATGGAGCGTTATGAATGATGATTTTTACTTGACTTCCACTTAATGTATACACATAATGAAACATTTAAGAAGCTTTTGCTAAAAGGACTCTTAATTAATGGGTTCATTAAAATGGAATTGTATGCAATTTATTTGGACAACAAATAAAATGTGACCCTCTTAAACAAATTGATCTCAATATTGTGTATGATCAAGTTCAGCATAGATAAAAATGTAGCATATATTATTAATTCAACAATTCTGAAAACGTATATACAGGATTTTCCCTATAATGTGCACACAAATAAACAAGAAGGTTTTTCGACGAGTGAGTAGGCCACATATCTCTTTCTATGTATTAAGCATCGATTTTTTAAATTTCTCCCACACACTTTAGTGATTGGTCCATCCACCGAATAGATATGTTTGAAACTATAATTATATAGATCATATAGTAAATAAAAACGAATTTAGGGCCTCCGGCCCCAAATGGAATATAGTCATAAGATTGTAATACTTTAGAAACCTACTTATTTTTTCACATCAAAACTGAAATGGTGCTCTTTATATTTGATTATATTCCAGCCAAAAATGGATTAGCATTGTTTGAAATTATATTTATATAGTTAATATAAGAAAAAGCAACGTTAGGCCCCAGGCCCAAAACGAAACATTTTAAAATGTTGCACTAATTTAGAAACCATTTCGGCCGGTCGCAATTCATTTCACCAAAAATTTATTGCAAGATTTAATGGTATAGGAAAGCATACGGAGATTATATTAGCAAATGTGATCTGACGTGATGTGCTTCTATCTCTTTGAGGTTATATTCTAATTTTGAATAGCTGAAAAAACATTATTAAAAGTTCTGTTTACTTTTAATATTCAGGCAATCCAATTCAACAGCAGTTATTTTTATAATTAAAATAATCGCCACTCGACAGAAATGTTTAAAGGATGTTATTATTAGGAACATCATTTGATTAAACAAAAAATATACGAATAGAGCGATGCCTCTCGTGTGTCTATTTTTTGCCTAAGTACTTTACAATGGTCAGCTCTAATTTTTCAAATGCATTAATTTCCTTTTAAGCAATGACATTAAAAAATATTATTTTTTTTTAACATTTCTTGTTTTGAATACAAGAAAGCTCACGTTGAAGCTAAAAGTCTTTATAAAAAACAAATTTCAAATAATCTTTTATTTAATAATGCCCTTATCTGTATGAGATTGATAGGACAATTTTGCAATTTAATTGTGAGAGAAGAAATAATCTCTATATATTATAATTTCTAGGAAAGTCCTACGGCAGCTTTTGTACAAGTATCGAACTATGTGAAGCTTACTTGACATGTTTAAGCGGCATCTGTAACTGTCCCAGTGCTTCTTATTACCATGACTCTACAACAAAGACTTGCAAAGCAAGTGAGTTTTAGTACAATACATTTATTAATATAACTTAGAAAATAAATATTTTTTTAGATAACTTTTTAAAAAATATTTTAATATTACTCAACTTATAACTTATAAGATTTGTATAAATGACAGTGTAAAGATTTAATACTGTAATTTTCTAAAGAGTGTTCATTAATTACAACAATATTTCAGAACTCTCGTACAACAGCGTCTGCAATATTTAGAGTAGTGAGAACCAATGTCAGAGTAATCTTGCATGTGTCAACAGCCGCTGTACCTGCAGCAGCTCACAATAGTATGACTCGGGATCAAATTTATGTCGCACAATTAAGATGAAGCGTTATCAATGATGATTTTTACTTGACTTTCACTTAATGTATACGCTTAATACAATTTTTAAAAAAGCTTCTTCTAAAAAGGATACTTAATTTAATTCGTTCGTTAAATTGGCATTGCATGCAATTTATTTGGAATACATATAAAATATGACCCTCTTAAACAATTGAACACATTGGTATGCATTATAAAGTTCAGCAAAAATAAAGATGTAGCATATATAATTAATTCAACAATTCGGAAAAAGTACATACCGCCTTTTCCTGTATGATGTGTACACGAAAAAATTAGAAGGTTTTTCGACGAGTGAGCAGGCCACATATCTCTGTCTATGTATTAAGCATGGATTTTCAAAAAAAAATTCCACACACTTTAGTGATTGGTCCATCCATTCAATAGCAATGTTTGAAACTATAATTAGATAGATCATATAGTAAATAAAATAAATTTAAGCCCCCCCCCCCCAACTCCGAACGGAGTATTGTAATATGATTGTAATAATATAGAAAACTACTTAATATTTCACATCTAAATTGATATGGTACTCTTTGTATTTGATTACATTCCATCCAACAATGCATTAGCACTGTTTGAAATTATATTTATATAGTTAATATAAGAAAAAAAATGAGGTTAGGGCCCAAGGCCCCAAACGCGAATATTTTAAAATGTTGTACTAATTTAGAAACCATTTCGGCCGGGCGCACATGAATTCACCAAAGTTTTATTGCAAGATTTAATGGTGTAGGAAAGCATACGGAGATTATATTAGAATAGGTCATCTGACGTGACGTGCTTCTATCTCTTTTAGGTTGTATTCTTATTTGTATAGCAGAAATCAAAAAAAAGGAAAAACATTCTTAAAATTTATTTGTTACGCACTGAATTCTCTTGTGAGAAATTAATCTTCTATTTTTATTTTTTATCTCGTTCAAACAGTGCCTAACAATAAACGATACCATAGAAAAATAAAATAACAAAAGTACGACACTAAAATCAGAACCAATTACAATTATTAAAATTTAATTCATTAACAATACTATTACAAATAAAAGAAATGTCATTAGAAATCATCAACTTACAGTATGGCAGATCTTGTACCGGTTCACAGTTAACACAGTTAATACAATATACCAATGAATAATGATGAATGATTAATGCGAATAAACACATATAAGTACAAAAAGAATAATACACTTCTCGTGAAGTTAAAAATATCTATCAATCTCCATCCCTCTCTGAGTCTGTCAATCTTTTATATATATATGTGTCTAACGACGCGTCTAGAATTGCCCTTACTTTTCTAATACAATCGAGAACCTTCGACAGGATACTAGTAAACATACTAAATATGTTTAATTGGAGGTCGGTAATAAACAAGATACTTCAAAGAGATTTAACCACGCCCACAACAATCGTTACTGTGTGCTAGGAGTGTAATACGGGGTCGAAGAAAGTTCATGCACAGGGAACAAGCGTACTACATAACATCTGTTTAATTGTTATATTCCGGAAAACCAATTCGACAACTCTTATTTTTATATTTTAAATAATCGCCTCTCAATAGAAATGTGTATAGCATGTAATTATTAGGAATAGCATTTGATTAACCAAAAATACATGAATATAGCGATGCCTCTCGTAGGTCTAATTTTTGCCTAAGTATTTCAAAACGGTTAGCTCAAATTTTTCATATGCATTAGTTTCCAGGTAAGCAATGACATTAAAAAAAAATAAAAATATTATTTTCTGTACAATTTCATCCTTTGATTGGAAAAAAGCTGAAGTTATATGAAATAGTCTTTATAAAAACTAATTTCAATAATAATCTTTTAAGTAATAACGCCTTTATCTGTATGAGATTGGTAGGACAGTTTTGCAATTTAATTGTGAGAGAAGAAATATTATATATATATTATAATTTCAAGGAAAGTCCTACGGCAGCTTTTGTACAAGTAGCGAACCATGTGAAACTTACCTGACATGTGTAAGCGGAATCTGTAATTGTTCCAGTGCTTCTTATTACCATGACTCTACAACAAAAACTTGCAAAGCAAGTGAGTTTTAGTACAATACATTTATATACGACTAAGAAAATAAATACTGTTTTTGATAATTTAAATTTTCTTTTTTTTTTATTATTAATCAATATATAGCTTATTCGATTTGTATAAATGACAGTATAAAGATTTAATACTGTAATGTCCTAAAGATTTTTAATTAATTTTAAACTATTTCAGAACTCTCGTACAACAGCGTCTGCAATATTTATAGCAGCGAGAACCAATGTCAGAGTAACCTTGCATGTGTCAACAGCCGCTGTACCTGCAGCAGCTCACAATATTATGACTCGGGATCAAATTCATGTCGCAGTAGTAAGATGGAGCGTTATAAATGATGATTTTTACTTAACTTCCACTTAATGTATACACATAATGAAACATTTAAAAAGATTTTGCTAAAAGGACTCTTAATTAATGGGTTCGTTTAAATGGAAGTTATGCAATTTATTTGGACTACATATAAAATATGACCCTCTCAAACAAACTGACCTCAATATTGTGTATGATCAAGTTCAGCATAAATAAAGATGTAGCATATATTATTAATTCAACAATTCGGAAAAAGTACATACAGCCTTTTCCGGTATGTTGTGTACACGATTAAATAAGAAGGTTTTTCAACGAGTGAGCAGGCCACATATCTCTTTCTATGTATTAAGCATGGATTTTTAAAATTTCTCCCACACACTTTAGTGCTTGGTACCTCCATGCAATAGCTATGTTTGAAACTATAATTATATAGATCATATAGTAAATAAAACAAATTTAGGGCCTCCGGCCCCAAACGGAATATAGTCATATGATTGTAATACTTTAGAAACCTATTTATTATTTCACATCAAAACTGAAATGGTGCTCTTTATATTTGATTATATTCCAACCAACAATGGATTAGCATTGTTTAAAATTATATTTATATAGTTAATATAAGAAAAAACGAAGTTAGGCCCCAGGCCCAAAACGAAACATTTAAAATGTTGCACTAATTTAGAAACCATTTCGGGCGGGCGCACATCATTTCAACAAAGTTTTATTGCAAGATTTAATTGTATAACAAAGCATACGGAGATTATATTAGCATAGGTTATCTGACGTGACGTGCTTCTATCTCTTTGAGGTCTTATTCTAATTTTGAATAGTTGAAAAAAACCAAAACATTCTTTAAAGTTCTGTTTACTTCTAATATTCGCCAAACCAATTCAACAACGCTTATTTGTATAATTGAAATAATCGCTACTCGACAGAAATGTTTAAAGAATGTAATTATTAGGAATAGCATTTGATTAAACACAAAATACATGAATAGGGCGATGCCTCTCGCGGGTCTAATTTTCTCATGAGTACTTCACATCGGTCAGCTCAAATTTATCTAAGAAGAATCTTGCAATCATTTTTCCAGCCGACATCAGATTTGTCTGTCATTTAAACAAATGTAATTGTTTATTTTAAAAAAAATACACACCTCTATACTTCTTGAAATGTAATAAAAAATATATATATATTTTCATTAAAAAAAAATATTAAGCCATCTTCATTTGTCAAAATTTCATTTTCAATTATGTACAATGATTGGGATTTGATATTCATCGATATACTTATTTAAATGTACCCAAGAATTGTTAACGCCATAGATTATCTTATTTTGTAAACATATGTTTATTTGTAAAAAGAAAATGTAACATCTCTTTTTTCACAAACGTACTAACATAGAATTTAAATACATTGTCATCCAGATAAAAATATAAATATTCTTTTTCCTTTCTAGGATATGTATGTACCCAAGAAGGTTTATTATTTATCAAATTAATTCCATTTTTTGGACGTATCTTGTTCTTTCCTTCTGCAAAATGAACATACCAATATTTATAAAAAGTGATTGTAACATCTTATTTTTTCACAAATGTAATACCCTAGGAGTTAACTCTGTTGTCATCCATGTAAGAATTTACACATCTTATTTCCTACCTCCGAAATGTTTTTACCCAAGAAAATTATGTATTTATCAAATTCATCCCTTTATATCTTGCGCTGCATGGAGCAAATTGAACATTTACATATTTGTAAAAAGAGAATGTAAGATTTCTTTTTTTACAAATGTAATACCATATGATTTAAATAACTTGTCATCCACGTAAAAATGTACACATCCTATTTGCTACCTCCGATATAAATGTACCCAAGAAGGTTAAATATTTATCAAAATTAATTCCTTTATTTTGAGACGTATCTTGTGCTGCCTGGGGCAAAGTGAAAAAGCACTCCCCCACCCATATTTAAATGCATTTAGATTATCTTCCACCGGATTGTAATCCCTGCCATACCCAAACTAACATATTTTGCACTTCATATCGTCCGTTCTTGTTTGTCTGAGGCATGGGTGCCCGCAGGTAGGGGCAAGGGGGGCACTTGCCCCCCCCCCTGGATTGATTGGATAAAAAAAAAATTAGACAAAAATAGACAAAAAAAGTATTAAAGGAAAGAGAAAAAAAAAGAGAAAGTAACTAAGCTGATGTCCTATCCGTTCGCTCACCATACAAATACGCTACAGTAAATTAAAACTATATTAAAACATTACTAAAAAATTTTTGCCCCCCCCCCTGGAAAGTTAATTGATTTTTTTGCCCCCCCCCTAGAAAGTTTTCTGCGGGCGCCCATGAGGAGTATGAGGTATTATGGACTAGTGAAAACTATTTACTATGGAGTTTTGCTGCACTGATTGAATTAATATGCATTTTCTTATTAGAATTGTGCTTTAAGCTTAGTTTTTATTAGGTTATAAATATAAAAAAAGTATATTTTTGGAATCAGAAAAGCAAAACATTTTAAATGTAAAAATATACAAATAAAAAATGTGTGTGTTTTATTAACAATTTAAAAAGAAATAAATTGAATTTTTTAAGTTTACCTTTAAGTAGGGAAAATACATTATCAGTTTTGTTACGCGTGGTTATTAATTTTAAAGAAAACTAAGAGTTTTTGCGAAGTATGCCATTCGCGCCATCACGTCATTTGCGTTGTTATTTAGAACAAATTAATTATAATTATATTTCGCAATATTAAAAACGCACTAAAAAAATTACTAAAAACAACTGATGCAAGGATTTCCCCGACAAATGTGATGACGGTGTGATTCTTTGATTATGATTTTTTAAATATTTTTTTTATTTTTTCATAACTTTCAAACACATATAAAATGCTTAAAATAGTTCCTTAATTGATACTTTAAATGTATTTGTAATTTATAATAATATTACTTTAACTTTTAATAAAAATAAAAGCGGATTTAGAATATTTGTGTGTATTACAATTTTTTTCCATTTCAGTCATAGAAAATAGCTGTGTTTTTTTTTAGGAATCCAAACGTACTTAAATCGTATATGCTCTTTGGCGTTATGTCACGGAAGCTCGTTATTAGATATATTATTTTTTTCTAGGAAAGTCCTACGGCAGCTTTTGTACAAGTAGCGAACCATGTGAAACTTACCTGACATGTGTAAGCGGCATTTGTAATTGTTCCAGTGCTTCTTATTACCATGACTCTACAACAAAGACTTGCAAAGCAAGTGAGTTTTAGTACAATCATTTATAAATATAAGTAAGAAAATGAATACTTTTTTAGATAACTTTAACAAAAAAAAAACAATATGTCAATATTACTCAACTTATAACTTATTAGATTTTTATAAATAACAGTTTCAAGATTTATTAATGTAATATCCTAAAGATTGTTAATTCATTTGAAATTATTTCAGAACTCTCGTACAACAGCGTCTGCAATGTTTATAGCAGCGAGAACCAATGTCAGAGTAACTTTGAATGTGTCAACAGCCGCTGTACCTGCAGCAGCTCACAATATTATGACTCTGGATTCAATTTGTGTCGCAGCAGTAAGATGGAGAGTTATTGAAAATGATTTTTACAAGACTTCTATTTAATTTATTCTTTGAATATAGATGAAATAAAGTTCAAAAGCTGAACGCTTAATCTTATCAATTTCGTTATATAGAAATTTTACGCAATTTATTTGGACTAAATTTTGAAATTACATTGTTAAGCAAATTTATTTCATTGTTCTTAACGATAAAGATCAGCATAAATAATGATTTATTATTTATTATAAATTCAAGAATTAAGAATAATAAACTCTTTACAAATGAATATAATTTTAGTCTTACGGCGTTATCCTGGAACATGTACAGATTCATTTTCAAAGAGTTTATTTTTACTAGATGCATCTCTAAATGGAATAAGAGTATTATCTGATTATTGTTGCTATTCCATTATTTTAGCTAGATAGACAGATATATGCTTTCAGTATTAACAATAATATATATAAATATATATATATATATATTTCAAATTGTACGACAAGAAATATCAAACGTCTACTTATAATTTATTTATAATTAATCTTTTAAATCTATTAAATGTACATGTAATGCAAACAAAGATATCTTCTTACACAATTAGTTTTGATCAATAGACTACGGATCTGTCAGATTATTCAAGCATTCAACTGATAAATAATTTAATAAGGGATTACAATAAAGGATTTAATTTCCATTAAAAATAGTATATAATGAAAAATGTATTTTTATATTATATACAGGCTGTACAACAATATGAGTTGAACTATTTTAAATGGCATTCCTTTTACATTTACTAAACCAAATAATTATAATTCTTTAACTGTTTTAAGGAACGTCTCACGGTAGCAGCTGCTCGAGTGACACGTGTGTACCTTACCTGACATGTTTAAGTGGAATGTGTCAGTGCTCAAGTAATCACTACCATGACGATGCTGGGAAATCTTGCACACCTAGTACGTTTTATATTAACGCTGTTGTGACATGAAAGGTTTTTGTCTAAAACTTAGTTTAACATGTCAGAATTTCAGTTGGCTTAAGTAATTGATTGGTATGACTTGTTATAGGCGTCTTGTTTACATTTATTCACTTTTCTCGTGATTGAACTTTAGCTAACCCCAAGTTCGGTACCGTGTTTTTGGCTGTGGCTAATTAAAAATTGTCTCCCTTGACCTTGTTAACAATTAGATTATATAGTCTGCACTATCACAATCCTTTACAATATGCTAGCTTGATCGAGGTGCTTATACAATTTGTAAGCCCTTTCTAGAAAAAAAAATAGCAACAAAGACTATAAATACGCATAGAAGCGATGGGACGATAGAGATTTGCTATTCAAGACAGAGCTTTGTTTACTAATATTTCCCGCGCGTGTGTGTGTGTGTATGCTCCTTTTTTTAAATGTTACATTTTAAATCATTGTATCATCTTCAACTTTGTACATGTACAAGTAATCATTGTACTGTAAGTCAATAACTTTATTTTTTTTGGTTATATATATATATATATATATATATATATATATATATATATATATATATATATATTTTGCTTTTTTATATATATATATATATAAATTTGGGTCATTTATAATTAACTGAATTAAATTATTAATTGTAATTAGCCCTAGTTGAGATATTGTTTTATTTATTCTTATACTGGGCGTGGCTCGGGATTTCATTAGGACCCCGATCCTGGTGGGACACCGATCCCATTTTAACGCTGATCTCGGCGCAATCAAGTTTCCAGGTGTGATCCCAATCACGGTGTGATCCCATTTTCTTGTGGTTCCTGATCCAGGGGGAATCCAGATCCTGGTGGGATTCCGATCCGGTCGGTATCTCGATTCCGATAGGATCTCATCTTTTTGGATTCCGATGGGCTACCGATCCCGTTAGGATACCGTTCTCTATGGGATCCCGTTTCACCTAGGGACCTTCTTTTCCAATTTTATCCTAATTCACGATAGAATCCCGATCCTGGTTTGATCCCGTTACCCGATGGGATCACGTTACCAATGGGTTCCAGTAGACAAATGGATCTCCCGCCCCATTAGGATATTATTCCGCTATGGGATCATGCTCAGTGCCATTCTTTTCGAATACTCTTTTAGAACATGTTATATAACCCCTTAGAACAATATGGAACCTTTTCGAAGATTCTAGATTTAATTAAAAATGCTCCATGAAACCTGTACAAAATTACTTTTCTAAGTAATTAATTTACAAATATAGAAATATTATACAACTAATTTTTACTCTTATAACTATAGTACATTTAAATTAAAACAGTGGCCCCGGTGGGGCCCATTCAAAAAAGTACCTTTTTTTAGTTATGTCTGATATGGGGGGGGGACGAGGGCTATACAAATCATTCAGATAAATTATAGAATAAAATTTAAAAATTGTCCCATTAAAATCGATTTAAAATGCCATACATATAGCTTTTTAAAATTATCGATTTTTCTGGAAAATTCTAGATTGGATATTATTAGTTTTAAATCCAGCGATATTTCAATACGGACTAAGAAGCGTAATTAACAAAGCTAGGCACCGATCCACAAATTCACCTAGAACGTATACCGTTGAATTACCTCATTGATATCCATATAGCTTACATAAGGAGTAATGAATTGGGGCTCCCGGCCCCAGAGAAATGGATATTACGAGTTCAGTACCCTTTGGTATTTGAATATGGATGATCATGTGTATTTATCATAAGTTTGGTCAAGATCCATCTATTCATGTAGGAGTGTTAAGCCTATTGATATTTTATTTAGCTTATATTAGAACAAATTAAATTTGGGTCCCGGTCCCAGAGGGATGGATAGTATGAGTTCAGTACCCTTCGGTATTTGAGTATGGATAATAAAGTGTATGTGTACTAAATTTGGTCAAGATCCATCAACTCATGTAGGAGTATTTGTTGTTAATTTTATTTAAATAGCTCATGTAAGAAAAAACAGGAATTCGGGGCCAAGTTTGGTCAAGATCCATCAATCCATGTAAAAGCTTTTGTGGAACAAACCCACAAACACACTTTCATTTATATATAATATGATATGATATAACTTATGGAGTCGTCTTTTTTAGTGTACTGTCTTTTAACGCGCCATATACAAAAATGAGAGTTTTAACTCTCTATACTGATAGCAGTACGTAACAGGCAAGACCAATAAGCTCTTTTTTGTACCTTTTGCTTGCTGTGGAGATTAAATTCATTTTGGCTCGATTTGAACCAGACGTTTGAACACTCTTATAAGTAGAGAAAATAATGTCCAATAAACATTTAAGTAGCACTAAAAAGCTCCATGTAAAATAAAAATCCGTGAGTTGCAAACTGGATCGTATTATTAAAATTCAGTGACATGCCATTCAAGTAGTTTTTGTTATGTCACAAATTGTTAACTGATGCAAGAAGAAACAGCTGTCTGCCTTATAAACAGCTGTCTGACTTATAAACAGCAGTCTGACTTATAGACACCTGTCTGACTTGACGCATACAAAAAAAATTAAAATCAACAACTTAATGTCAAATAATATAACTGATCTGCTTAATAAAGATCGTGAGCCTGGGTATGTTTAAGGCAGCACATAATTACGAACTTTAATTTCTTAACACATTTTAAACAAACAAATGAAACTATCTGGCTTAGATTAGAGTTAGGTAAAAAAAACAACAACACATCACCTTGAATGGATTGAACCAAAATATATCCTTTTGTTTAATACATTGTTTTAGAGAGCCATTTTGGAGGAAATTGTACAAACCAGAGCCAATGCCTGGGTAATGTGAACTGCATCAACAAACAGTGTGTGTGTACGCCAGAGCAATTTTATAATCCAGCATCGATTTTATGTCAAAATAGTAAGTAACACTTGATCTACGCTTTATAGTTTTATTTTGCGTTCATCCACATTTATCTTGATTATATATGAGTGCCCAACACGATACTTCAAAAACGTAATTCTATTGTCTTAATTATTGCATTTACTTTGAAAAGAGTATATACTATATACCAATTTTCATTATCTCCGTCGTAAGCAAGATTTCAAGAATACTTCTGCTGTTATAATTTAATTATGAAAATGTCAATATATTTTGAATAAAATAATTAAGATGATAATTTATTAAAAAAAAATAAAAAAAAATTTTTTTTTACAATAAATTAAAGTTAAAGTACATTTCAATTTAAAAATAAAATTAAATCCGATGAAAACATTTTTAAAATATACGTTTACAATTAGAAATAAAGGCATTTCGGCAGTTTATTCAAGTGCTTTATTTTAACTTTTGCTTTCCACATGTAATTAAACTGATAAAATATTTTAAGATACTCGCGAAAGTTGGCATAGAGAGATATTTTATGGTTGATAATTAGGCCACACAATTGTGTACTCTGGCATAATGTTCTCTTTTAAGTCATTTTAACGAATTTAACTAAGAGGAAAAAAAGTAAAATCTTATAAGGTTTAAACTAATATAACATACTGATTGTTATTTCCTGTATATTGTAAACAATATCATAAGAGCATAATTTTAGAAACCCTAAAGTTAAATGAGCTGTAATTTCTCAGTTAGAAAATTAGTTCGTATTTCAAAGAGTGAAACAATAAATCTTTACAAAACTATTACAAGTTTGTCATTATTTCAAGGTGTTTATACACTCGGGATTCTATCAATAGGTGTACTAGATACGTAATTGGATATAGCTGAAAAGAAATTTGCACACATTTAAATTTAACAATGCTGTGGAAATATTTGATTAACACTATGCCCAAAGTCTCAGTGTACCTTCCAGTTATAAATTCCACAAGTTTTTCTCCCTTATAAGAAAGTAATATGCCAACACGCTAAATTTCTTCTAGGCTCAATTTCCCATACTCGACATATCCAGCCATGGCAATAAAATTTACGGGTGATCATGCAATGAACAATAATTAGGTTTAAGGACTAATCGCAGTCTGTTTTAACTAACTCTAGCAAAAATCTAAATTCTACCCAGGTAAAAAAAATGTTAATACAGAAGTCATAAGAAAATTAATGACAAAAATGTTTTAAACAATAAAAATCCAACTTGTCTGGTTCGTGAAATGTCCTATAGAATTTAAATATTATTTAAAACACACACTGGGCTTAATTAAGTGTCAATGAGTTAATGGTTCTTAACTGTCAATAGTTCTCTCAGGAACTTCAATTGTCCTATATGGCGATCTTGGGACACAGTCATTGAGGTGTGGGTGACCGGGACGGGTCACGGGACATCGGCAGCTCACTGGACAGAACGTAGGCGAATCGCCGACACTGGACAGTTCGTGTGTAACTCGCCAATACAGGATCGAACATAGGAAGCTTGATGCGAGACGGGACGTTGGTGGCTCGTTGAAGCAGGACAGGGCGTTGTTCAACTGGGTGACCGGACAGGCCACAGGACTTCACAGCTCACTGGATACGAAGTTGGTAGCTCACTACCAAAGGAACGTAGATAACTCGATACAGGAAATGCGTAGTTAATTCACTGGAACTCAACACGAAGTGGGTAGCTGACTACCGACAGGACGTAGATAACTCGATGCAGCGACGGGAGTAGTTATTTCACTGGAACTGGACACGACGTTGGAGACTTGAATGAACGGACAGAGCGTAGTTATTTCACTGGAACTGGACAGGACGTTGGCAACTTGATAACGGGCAGGGCGTTGTTATTTCACTAGAACTGGACAGGACGTTGGCAACTTGATAACGGGCAGGACGTAGTTATTTCACTGGAACTGGACAGGACGTTGGCAACTTGATAACGGGCAGGGCGTAGTTAGCCTGTTGCAGGTTAGGACATAACTAGCCTAATACAGGACGTAGGTGGTTGATGGAGTTACTGGCGTATGCAACACATATAAACTTGACACACGGTGGCAGCGGGGCTCCGACATTGAAATACGGCAACATGCGACGATGGTTGTAACTTCACTAAAGTTGAATGATAAGAATGTTCTTGTACTTTACCTCAAGTATGAAAATAACGAGGTTCACCAATCCCGGATGAGAAGCCCCCATGTCAACTCCTATACGTCTTCTTGGATTGATTACATTCGTCAGTTCTTTCATACGTTGAAGCGTCGTACTATTCTCACTATCAATTAACAAACTCAACTCCTTTTCATAATAACTATAACTTTAATATCTAAGTAAATATAATAAACATCCTATCACTCCAAGGTTCCACTCAAGACTGCCGCACGACTACAACATACGTCACAACACTGCATAGACAATACGTCACGAATCCGCATAAAAATACGTCATAGAGACAATGGCGGGAAGAGCGTTCACTAACTATAATAGTCAAGCGCGGGAAAAGCGTTCAACAACTAATGAACATAATATTGAGTCGCAACAATTACTAATGAACGCTCATACTCGACACATTGTATGAAGGGGATCGTAGATGTCCCAGCATGTATGGCATCAGTGCCAATTTAAATTAAACAAATCTATTGAGACTCTTTACCATTTCTTTGTTTAACTGGTTAAGACGATTGAAATTTGTCCAGTACTTTAGTGTTTGTAATTCCTCATGGCGTTTTGCAGAATTGGAGTCTAAAGCTGTATGCAACGCTTCTATAGATGGCATGTGTCGTGGACCGAATCTTCAGTGCCTTCCAGATGTCCACGTAACACCAAGGTGTCTCTGTAAAGAAGACATGTATGAATATCTTGGAAGTTGCCTCTTACGTGCGTACACAAATATGATGCGTGTTTACATATTTTTAAAAGTACTTTATCTGAACATTATTATTTTATCGTTATTAAACTTTAAACAAATGCACACGATTTATTTTGTATACACCCTTAACGTCAAATGTTAGCCCGTTCAATTCACATCAGCGTTACACCCCCGCACACCATTTGGCTCTTGTATCATTTTCAATTGTATTTTGCTCATCCAGGAAATCAAGGGAATGATGATATATAGAAATGTTTTGTTAAAATGATGGTTGTGTACATATTAAAATCAGTTAAGTGAATATAAGTAAAAAAAATTGATAATTTCTGATATAAAGAGGTTTTAGGGAGTATTTAACTTTAATTTATTAATTATACTAAAACTAAGATTATATAAAATAATGCATAGAAATAATAAAATTTGCAAATTAAGTATCATTCTCAATAATTTATAGTTCAAGAAATTAAGGTCTCTTGGCCTACTGCTGGGAGGCGAACAACTGACACAATAGAGCTGAGGTGGACACCAAACAGAAATGGCGCCATTGTTACTTACCAGTCCATCGCTACACCTCTCGGCAGCCCCCAGGACGTCAGACGTTATGATGCCAGGAACTACGGTATCAATGTCACGGGCCTTCAACCTGGACTGGAGTATAACATTACCATTTTAACCATAACATCACCGGACAATTTTTACAGCCCCAGAAGTGTTGGTTTAGAATTTGTGACGGAGACAGGTATGTATTTCCAAACTTTTACTTTATTATACTAAACTTTAAATAAATTTATAAATGAATATATAAATATATATATATATGTATGTATATGACATCCTTCGTCTTCACGAGACGATAGAGTTGCTATGTAGTCAGTCAGAAAACTGAGTTTGGCGCATATTAAAAACTAAAAAAGGTACACAAATAATCACGAATCATATGGACCTCAAAAGAAAAAAAAATCTTTGTACATTATTTATTATAGTGTGGAGTTCGCAGGACGAATTCCAAAAGGACATGGATTATATAATCTGTTGCCTATCCTAGTGTCTCATTTTTATTTTACTTAGTTTACACGTTTTTAATAATTGTAAAGTGCTTAGAGCTTTAAGGTAAGCGATATATACAAATGCCTAAATAAATAAATCGCCTCTCTCCACGTCCCTGGATGAGCCCAATGGAACATCATGTGGATGATAAAGCTTGGCACCCATTGAGAGTTTTATACTCTTACATGAGTTACCATCAAGGGTTGACGAGTCTCATTCTGGGAGGCTGTTTTTATGTTTTTTTTTTGTTTTTTTTTTTTTTTTTTTTGTTTTTTTTTTTGATTTACTGGGTCTTGGTGAAGATTGAACTCCAAACTAACAGCTTGAGATTTCTCAGTTTAGACTCATTTATTATCATATTTCTTAAAAAATTAATTAATTAGTGATGACTACTCAAAACTAAAGAAAAAAAAAACTCCTTTAAATAGCAGTAGAGATATATACATCTTTAAATACCAAAAGGGATTCATTTTTACCTAAAACCCTTAACTTGTTTAACTGTGATTAGTTAGCATTCCTTTTTTGCAAATTATATTGATACAATTAATAATGACATAAATTGAATTCTGCAACTGCATAAATCGATTTAATTTTATATAATATCATCGGTCTCTAAGTATTCATAAAAACAATTCATGGGAGTCACAGAGGCATATTTCTTTTTTTATGCAGTCAAATCATTTTTGTAGTAATAGTATTTTAAAAGTGTTAAGCTATTATTAACAACAAAAGTTTATATGTGGTCAATTGTTTCAAAGTTTCGTGAAATCAGTTAGCTTATTTTTCAAATTCTAGAGATTCCCCCCCCCCCCATACATAGACTAAATCTACAATATGGATCTTATAAAGTTAAAAAAAAATAAACACACATTCCATTTGTATTTGTTTTCCACAGCTCCACCAGTACCTCGTCAAATCGATGTTAATTTTTTCAAAGTTTTCTGAAATCAGTTATCTTATTTTTTAAAATCTAGAGGATCCCCCCCCCCCCATACATAGACTAAATCTACAATATGGATCTTATAAAGTTAAAAAAAAATAAACACACATTCCATTTGTATTTGTTTTCCACAGCTCCACCAGTACCTCGTCAAATCGATGCATCTACAAGTTTCCTCTCTCGTCCACCCTACAGACTGAGTTTCCAAAAACCTTCGGGATATGTCTATAAATATAAAGTAGTCCTTTCGGACGGGGAGTTCACATCAACTTATCAAGTTAATGCCTCAGAGTTAACACTGACTGACCTCAAATCAGGCACTTTGTATTTTTACTCTATCACTGCCTACAACAAGGAAGGTGACTACAGCGAGGCCGTCGTTGGCAGTTTTAAAACAGAGTCACAGGATGGTGGGTGACTTTATTAATGTATCATATATATACTTTTATTTTTAACACACAGTGAAATGTATCGGAAGGGAAGACAACCATTTTTTTTTCAACTAGATCTCGCCCTAAATTCTAGATTAGCTGTAGGCCTTGTCAATGAACAAAACTATTTTAGATAAAGTTAGTGTGTCTTTTTTTAAAAGTTTTCTTTTGGGCTCCACCTGATGGAACTAATTTTAAACAATGATACATGTTCCATTAAGTAGGTTATTAAAGTGCAGAGCACAAAATAAAGTTAATTGAATGCTGAAATAGCGAAAGACAGTCCAATTCGCTCAAAAACTTTTATGGAAGACACGTTATGTATTATTTATGATCCAAGCAAGAGATATTACATGAAAGAAATGAGCTCTGTAGAAGAGTGTACTCGAAAATCGTCTTTGGTGTCTTTTTAATAAAGTTGTCACTATCAGCAATACCAAAAATTTTAAGTGGAGCGGGCCACATTACCCATTGAACCGGTGACCGGCACCAGATTCATTCTTATTTTTTTTAAAATTTTAACTTAAATGTCATTACTTTTTTTAATCAATAATCAGACAATTCGTGGGGATCCAATCAACTAATTAGACTATTACCATTTAAAATTAATGCCACAAGAAAGATTTTTAAAAAAATAAAGGTGATTTTGGTAAGTGTTTTGAAAAGGCCCTACATTAACTTGTTCGCTGGTAGGATTTATAATTTTTCCAAATACAAATTGGCTAGCTGCTTATAAAATAAAGATTTCTAGACTATTTCCACCTTACTAAAATATTATATGACTTTTAACATCGACGATTCTCTCCAGATGAAGATCAACTTGCAGTTATCATTGGTGCTTCAGTTGCCAGTGTCATTGTGATTATTTTAATCACTTTGGCTGTTGTGGTAATCCGAAGAAGAAGGAAGGGCGCTGGAAAACCTACTGCGAGCAGGTAAGCCCTACCTTTCTCAAAGCAATTTTTAAAAAATCTGAAGTATTTCACTATTCCTCGAAAGGGCTTTAGCTAGGCATTAAAATGCATCTTGTAACATGGAAACCCTGGTGAACGTGGCGGTGTGGGGCCTCTGCCATAATAATACTCTTTGTATTATGGTGCCCCTGGCTTTATGGTTACATTGAAAGCATAACAAAATCATTTATGACATGCACCTTGGCCTTTGTCTTTTTACCTTTTCAAGATGCAACAATGGGTTAAAGCGCATTTTTTTAACAAACTTTTAAATCCAAAAATATTTTTGAATATGCTTCTTTTATTTAGAGCTTGATAGATCAGTATCTTATAATGAAAAACCTTTATTTGAAAATTTAAAAAAGTTAACAATGTCAAATTTCCTGTGTTAGCAAAACAAGGTTAAATAAGAAAGCGATATTGAGAATTAGATCAATACTTTTATAGAATGTTATTTTTGGAGATAGTAAGTAGAGCATTGTGCTACCTTCTCTGTTAATTTAGCAATGTTGAGATGAAAACTACTCCCAACGTGGAGCGTGTACCACTGGCTCGTCAAAATTCCTACAAGAATGTGCCCAAAGCCATTGCGCCGGTACCACCCAAGAAACCTTTCATCCTAGAAGGTAAAGAGTTAAGTTCAGCAAGAATATTTTTATGTGCAGTACATGCATGCTAAAATAACTCTGTGTCTGTGTGGGGAGGTGGGGGATTAAATAGTAAATCACTTCTATAAAGATTTTGCCATTGTAAGTCTGTGAGCAGAAGGGGAAAAAATTCATTTTTGGAAAATCAGTTTGCTTATGTTAAGGACAGTAAAAGAACATGAAAATAAGGATGTACATAACTGAAATTTTAATAGGTTATTATTAACCTATTGGGGTTTGGCTTGTCAATGGTAAATTGGATAACTGGAACTGTTATCCTGGGATACAAATAAATGTATCGTTGAGAACATTAATGAATACAGATGGTAATATTTAATGTTCATTACCTTTTCTTAAAAGAATGGCTCAATACGCCTCATCATCTACAACGTTTTGCCTAGCATTGAATTTCGTCTTAATGTGTCGTTAACGCATTTACAAAGCTGATTTTATTTAAAGTCAGTATAACCCAACAACTCAAACAGCTAATGCCAAACAATTCACCAGCTCAACCCAACAGTTCAGCAGCTAAGCCTAGACAAATCAAGAGCTAAATACACACAACTCAACAGCTAAGCTGAACAACTTAACATCTAAAAACACTCAACTCGTTAGCTAAATCCACCCAACTCAAGAGCTGAATCCACACAACTCATCAGCTAAGCTAACGCAACTCAAGTGTTTATTCCATACAACTCAATCACCTAAGCTAACGCAACTCAAGAGCTAAATCTACACAACGCAACAACTAACGCCAAAAAACTTATTTCTGTAATTAGGAAAACAGTGATCGAGTTATTTCGGCTAAATTTGGTTTATTATTATTATTTTTTTTTTTGTGAATATAAAACATTAGGTTGTTGCTGAAGACCTTTAACACAGCCATGCATCAATAACTAATTTTTTAGCCTACAAATATGCTAAAATAATTCGTGTGTATTATTCCATGTCTTTATTGTAACCAAGTATTGTGCGCATCTTCAACGAAGGCAGTAATTATGCTCTTTTCTAAAATGAATGTTTGAATTCTTTCTTTTCGAAAGACAACCACGTTTACGAAGTATATGGTTCACTTCAAAATAAACTAGCGACCTTAGACAAGACCGAATCGTCCACTGATGATTGCAATTCTGCGGCGAAAAGTGACACGTCGGAATATAGCAACGGGGCGTTTGCTGGTGACGAAACAGAAAGTTCGGCTGCCATCAAGGATGATGAAAATGTTTATCAAAATATAAAACTCGGTGTTAAATCAGTTAAAAAATAAAATAACGCTCCCCTCTATATGAAACACAAATTAAAAAGATAAGTTAATGTTGTTTGTTTTTAAATGAAAAAATATGTATTTTATTAATTTTTTTTTAAGGTACGGTGACCAGATTTTTCAAGGCTTAACCTGTTAACCTGGGTCTTTGAGACTGGGCGCAAACTTGCACCCGTATTTTTTTATTTATTTATTTATTTATTTTTTTTTGGGGGGGGGGGGGGGGGGGGGGAGGAATGACACTCACAATTCAAAAATGTTGGTGAATATAGACTAAAAAAAACGAGTTTCAGAAGTGCAAAGAACTAAATGATATGCACGTAGCGAAACTTACTTTGTGATAATCAGGAAAGGAGATGAACTTTTTGTGAACAATTAAGTAGGAAAATATTTCAAAATATTATGTTTCGTGATGAATTATATTAAATACTTTCTGAGCATGAGTTTGAGCAAGTCCCCTTTTCAATGTCCAATAAAGCTTGTCAGTGAGTAACTAGCTACTAACAATTGACATGTTAAAGTATATGAAGAATTTTACACAACTGACTTACGTCAGTAACATGAAGCCAAAAAAAAGCGGTTTTGTAATTATTAATGTTATAATCCTGACACATTTATTTCTGAGATGAGTGGACAGCTCTCAGGACAAATCATAAAACTTGTCATGTGAATGACTGATATTGCATTTGACTACCAGCAAATGTTTTAATGTACCGACTTTCAGTTTCGATTCATCCGCTCTCCACATGTTGTAATTATCACAGAAAAGACTCTTACAGTAGGATATTTGTCCCTGTGTAGGGAGAAATGCAAAGTTTCGCAGGAAACGCCGCAGGCCGGGACATTCCTTAGCCTATCGGGGAAACCGGGACGGGTACAGTAAAAATAGGGAATGTCCCGGTTAAAACAGGACGTCTGGTAACGTATGAAAAGTTTTCTTCTATTCTTTGTGTTGACTTCTTATTTGATGCCGAAATAATCAAATGCAACTAGTTAAATTAAATCAAATAACACCATGTATCATGCATATCGCTGCTGTATATCATGTGAATAGACCAACATGTTTTCGTTGTTTTATTTGAATGCTCAGCATCTTGGCAAACTGTATAAACAATTCATAAATATTTTCGCATTTAAAGCATTTCGAAGTTAATTATCTGAAATTAACATTTAATTAACCATGTCTCTATAAATTGCATGTACTTCAGATAACTATTTATTATTATATGCCATGCTTCCGTCCTGGCGAGACGACGGGGTAGCTATGGACACTACATCGAATGGCCTACGAAATCCATCCTGGTACGGCCGTCACGGCTGCATTTCTCCAAACAGAACCTTTATTTCTGGTTAAATTTGGCCTTTGTAATGCTTTTTTTGTTTTTGTTTTGCACACTATTATACATAGCTATTTAATGTTACTTCAGTAACATTCAGAATCTTCAAGAAACTCTTCACCAATATTATAATCAACTAATCCTTATTTGCATACCACATTGCTGGTTAATTTGATTGGGTTTAATGTAAGAACTGGACATATCGAGTGTGTAAATGTTTATTATTATTTAATTATACATATATCTTACCATACATTTAAGAACATAATAATATTAATTTAACGTATTATATGTTTTAAATATTTTATTACCCTCATCTTAGGAATAACATTCAAATCAAAATAATGTTGTTGTTTTTTAAATTCGTATTAGCACGCAATGATTTTTACCCTTAAGTAAATAATTTTATAAAAAATGGTGTACATAAACATATTTTTAAAAAAAATAGAATAAACAAGAATATGTTGCATATTTTGTGGTTTACTGTTAGTTTTTTTGTTTTTTTTAATGCATTTTTGTTTTAATTTCAATTAGAATCTCTTTACAAGCTGGACAGTTTGAGTCAATGAATCATGTAAAGGAGATGCTATTTTGTAGAGCAAGTATGAGTGGAGAGTAAAATAAAGCTGCTCATTAAACACAGAAGACATATGATAATAGTGTTAAATCTTTTATATTAACTTTGTTTTTGTTCGTGAATGGCTGGCCAACTGACTGGCTGGGTGATAAAGTCTTCAGACGGTAAATTGACCCACCTCCAGTAAACTTATCGAGCTGACACTAAGACTTAGCACATAGAGTCATTGCCGATGACAACAAAGTCTATCATATTTTAAGCCCCACCCCTACCCCCAAAGCTCAATTTTTCCAGTTTTTCAAAGGGGAATATATAATAAAATTACCGCTCACTTCGCTAAAAAATATTATTTTTATAAAAATATCACAGGTGCCTTTGGTGCTTAATATTTTCTTTTCTTTTTCTAAAATTATTGGTGAAATAAATCGCAGTGTAGAAGAGGACGGGACATTAGAATATTAATTGAGTTCAGTGGCGCGAAAAAATATGCGTTTGAAAGCCTTGGGAGGGAGGGGGGGGCGGCACTAATTGATATTCTTATAAAGTGAGCTATTTGTATTCATGTTTTGTCAAATTTTCATTCGCAGCACCCACTGCTCAATATAACACTTTATAAAGGATTAAGACGAACAACTAAAATTTTAGGGGTTGTTTAACCCTGCTCTGGTACCATGAAAAAGTCACACATTTGGTATCATGTGATCAGTGTGACCCAATGGAGAAAAACATGCTATATGACACGCTTCATCCCCAAAGGCTCGAAGTGCTGTACAAAGTCAGCAAAAAACAAATCTATAATTTACCACATTTAAAACAAACGCAACACTACAAAACTAATTACAAGCATACAATGTCAAAGTCTTTCTAGCCATTTCAACCATAAGCAACATAGCCATTATGCATTAATTGGAAAATAAGGTAGACAATCATCCCAGAAGGAGTCTGCGAAATAGATGTGTCTTTAATTCAGTTTTAAAGGACTCCAGTGTCTGGTTGTTTTTGAGATCGACAGGAAGGGCGTTCCAAATTGTTGGACCAGCAAATGTGAAAGTGCGCTTTCCGTAAATCTAAAGGCAAACACGTGGTGCCGAGAGTTTGCCACTATCGGATGAGCGGAGCTCTCTATTGGGTACATAAGGCGTCAGAAGCTCTTCCAGATAGGACGGCGCCAGGTGATGTATGCAGCGGTAGCACAACATTGCGATTTTGTACTCTATGCGAGCACGCACCGGCAGCCAGTGCAACTCTCTCAGAAGTGTTTTTGCATGGTCGAACTTGCGTTTGCGGAGAACAATGCGAGCCGGATTATTCTGTTCTATTTGAATTTTATCCAGGAGCGTAGCTGGAAGACCCACCTTGAAATAAGGAAAAAATACATTAACTACATTTAGGGAACTGTGGGGTCAATTTGACCCCAAGCGAAAATAAAATAATTAATAGATCATTTGAAATATTTTGAAACTATTTAACATGTGTCACGTACTTAGGAAGGCCTTAGGATAAAATACGTGTCAGGCGAGGTCACTGCTCATGATAGTTTAAAAAAAAACACCGTCTAAAAAGGGCTGGGGTCAAATAGACCCCATTGTACCAGAGCAGGGTTAATTACAATGAACTAATGTTTCAAGTCTTTCAAAATTTAACTATAAAAGCGAAATAGTTTGTGTTACGAAAATGGATAATTTATCCCGTATATCAAACTTTTTTTTTTATATTAAGTAAGAAAATGTTTATGCCTCATGATTTTGTTTTATATATTAGTAGAATATTTCATGTTTTAGAAATAACATCAGCTCATTATATCAAAACACTGGGATTCGAAAAAAAAAAAAAAAAGGGGATGGGAGATTGCGCTATTATTAAAAATCAGAGAGTCGAATATACGCAGGGTTCTTACAAATTAGGTATCAAAAATGTTCTTTCGGCAGTGCAATACCAGATTTTATTTTAAGTTTCATTGTCAGTACGAGGGTTTTCATAGCGTAAACAATGACAGTGAACAAGTAATATTTGACTCTAGAGCTGGATCTGAAATTCGGCACACATTTAGTACAGTAAAAATCTTCGTTTCTAAATGTATTCGTTAGCAATAGAATAGCAATTGTGACACAGTCAGACACAAATAGACACAGATAAACACAACCACTAAATTTCCGTCTATAGCTTCAAACAATGAAAGGCGTGCATCTTATAAGAAAAACTTATTTTACAAGTGCACATACAGATTGCAGATTATAAACACTTGTTCCCCTTAATCCGACAGGCAATCAATTTCACTTTCAAAAGAACATTCTAAATAGAAGAAAGCAAAATTTGACAGCTAGACATTCGTTCGTATACAAAAAAATTCCATCGTATGAATTTTAATTCCTAAAGAGAATAAATTTTGGGAAAGAGAGGATGTTACAAGCTTAAATTATAAACATAAACAAAGTAAGACAACAAAAATATTTGATAAATGGAGAATGTACTCTACATATGACTATATGCAGTGTTAGAAAAAAAATAATTGTATAATAACAAATCAGATAAATCAACAATGGGTCGCGAATGAAATCCGTAGGCTCATCCATAGAGAGACTGCCAATACAAACTATTGAAGAAAATGGCCCAGTTGAACTGAAAGAGGAGGTACTGAGGCTCCGCCGAACCATCCAACGGTTATTGCGAAGATCTTATTTGAACTACCTGAACGGTATCTTCTCAGAGGAAGACACCCCGACCAAAGGTGTCAAGAAAAGCGCTTTTGGAGCTTTGTGAAGCATCAAAAGTCCTCAAACGCTGGAGTTTCCCCGCTGAGATGGGATGGCCATTTGACATCTGAACCTAAAACACAGGCTTGTATACTGAATCCTTAGTTCCAGTCGGTCTTTGGCGACGGTAAATAGTACTCGGAGGCTGAATTCCATCTCAATACCAAAATGATGAACAAAGCCTAACCTGTCATGGAAAATATCCAGATATCAGAAGGTGTGCTTTCCCTTCTCAAAACCAATAACCCTTACAAAGCATGTGGTCTTGACAACATCAAACCGCAAGTGCTCAAAGAATTAGCCAAAGAAATCGCTCCTGCGCTGAGAATCCTCTTCCAATCGTTGCCTTGCACAGGAAATGTTCCAGCAGACTGGAGAACAGCGCATGTCACTCCAATATACACGAAAGTGGAGCATACCAACCCTGCCAACTATCGTCCGATATCCCTCACCAGCGTGGTCTTTAAACTGTGGGAGCACATAATCCTAAGCACAGTCATGACGCATCTGGAAAGCCAAAATATACCCCATGACTGCCAACAAGGCTTCCGAGTCAATAGATCATGTGAGACCAAGCTCATTGAATTTTTAGAAAACTTAATGACCAATCTGGAGAACCACAAGCAAACTGACGTGCTGGTGAATGTACTTCGCAAAGGCATTTGACCGTGTCAATCCAAGTTTGCTTCTACAAAAACTCCAGATGTATGGTATCCAAGGCCCCACTAAAACATGGATTTCTAGCTTCCTCAGCCCCCAATGCATAGCAGTAGTGGTGGACGGTACAAGCTCCTCATTTGTGAATGTGAAGTCAGGGATCCCCCAGTGATAACTGTTAGGCCCCTGTTTGTTTCTAGCATACATAAATGACCTACCCGAGAAACTGACATCCCAAAAAAGACTGTTCGCAGATGACACCTCGGTGTAGAGGAAGATCGCCAACAAATCTGACCAGCTACAACACTATCTCAATGTGTTAGCTGAGTGGGATATGAGCTGGGACATGGAATTTCACCCTGCCAAGTGCCAGACACTATCAGTCTCTAGAATTGCACTCCTCTACACTACCAATACGAACTGCATGGCCATATACTTGAGCCAGTTTCCTTAGTAAAGTACCTGGGTGTTACCATTCAAAGAGAGGTCCGCTGGGACGAGCATATAAACAATATATGTAACCAAGCAAATAAGACCCTTGGGTTCTTAAAGCGTAACCTCAAGATTGGCAACTCGTGTGTAAAAAAAAAGAGCAAATTAAGCCTTTGTCCGTCCGGTTTTAGATTATGCATCTTCTGTCTGGGACCCATTTACACAGAAGAGCATTAACGGGTTGGAGGCGGTCCAGCGACGAGCAGCGCACTTTGTCCTGAACCGATACAGGAATATCTCAATTGTTAGCTGCATGCTGGAAACACTAGGCTGGTCCCCATTGGAGGAACGACGACGACAATCCAGGCTCTCTATTATGTACAAAATGAATAATGGGCAGGTCCACTGTTCCAATATCAAACAAAAACTTGTCCCTCTTCCCCATAGACAGTGACGAGGTCATCACAGGCAATTCGGGCTCATACCAGCAAGAAGCCACTATAGGAACTGCTCATTCCTGCCCAAGACAATCAGGAACTGGAACAAGCTTTCAAAAGGAACAGTTAAAGCGACAACACTACACACATTTTCGTCTATTCCCTCAAGCCTTCCAACCCCCATTGCATGTGTTCCTTCACAAAGTAGCACTTGTAATAATTGAAATATCCTCATCGGCACCAGGCACAGAAACATTGTAAATCCCCTCTACATGCATAGGAGCCAAAATGATCAAATAATTGATAGTGGGCCCTTAGTATATAGAAGAAGAAGTTCACATACCGCTCTGATATACGGCGCTAATGAAAAACCTCCATTCAGAAGAGTGCTTTTACGTGATTACTTTTAGGAAGATCTAGGACATATTTCAAGTATTGTCAAACAGGAAATTACGGTCCTTACAGAGTGCAACATAACACGTTATTCATTGGTATAAAAAGTATAAAGCCCGCCAGTAATTGATCTCGTCACCGTATACATAAAAGCAGTCAACCTACACACATTACAAGACTACTATAGCAGGTACTCAAGTTTCAGGGCCAGAGGACTACTAAGCTAGCGATGAAATCACTTAACCAAGTCTACTACATAATGTACCGCCTGTTTTACACTTTGTGACAGATAGCCAGCTATCATTTCTCTGCCATGTCTACTTGTTAGAAGCAGTAAAAAAGAGATGACGCTACAGGACATTTCATTTCGCACCAACTAATCTCAGGAAGCATCAAAATGAACACGTATGGTTTGAAAAATTGATTTTAAAGCATTTAATAAATAAATACTATTTATCGATCTATGTCTTTCTTTTAAGCTAAAAGAAGTAAATCACAAAATATGTGATGGTACCAAAATGTAACTGACACGAACGATTTATTTATTATTTCACGATATCACTACTTGCAATATTGCCACAAGTTGAAGGTAAATTAATTCGTAATTTAGACTGTCTATAATGTGTCAACTGTGAAAAGTTACGAATGGGAGTCGCTTAGTCACTTAATTGTTTGGTCACGTAATGAGAGTAAGCCATCACTAGGCTGCTACACACAACAAAAGATACTTCATCAGTGCTTCCCCAATGTCATGTACCTTTCGAAATATTCTGGAATACTAGCGTTTTTTTTAATAAAATATATAAATTTGACAATAAATATACGTCAGTTATGATTAAAGGAAGAAAGTTATTTCAAGAAAAATTTGTGAGCGATATTCGATGGGAACTATCAATACTATTATCGCCAGGATGTTGTTGAGATCCGTTCGTGCTCATGACGTCATTTGCGTGTTTATTCAATATTTATGCAGGAGTCATTTCCCTTTGTTTATTTTATTGTTAATTTTCATTGGACGAAATGTTGGCATACCCATGATGTCATTTGCGTGTTTATTCAATATCGGTGCGGTGAAGGAATATTTTAATAACCGATCGGAACAAGATTTCATGTGAATAATTAACGAATGTCCAATTTGTCAAGCCATTGTCTTAAATTTGCTTTATCCTTAAGCGGAAACTTATGCAGACTTATACCGCTGTACTTAACTTGACTGTTTGAACAGCCAAAAGCCGAACATTGCCTAGGCATCTTGAATTACTAGTTGACGTGTGTATCGGGCCACTGTTGTCAAGCACTAGTGTGTCATATAACGCCTACCGGAAGTCTTACTCGTTTTTACTCTCACCACGTGACAAATCAATCGACTAAGCGACTCCCATTAGCTTGTAAAAATACATGCTGAGGTTTATTGTAATTTAATTTCGGTTGGGATGTTAAAAATCAAAAAAACACTTTTCTATGTGTCACTGTTTTTTTTTTTTTTATTGTTTTTTTCAAAGAATAAAGAATTGATATCCAGTTTCAATAAGATGATTTATTATTATTATTAATATTATACATGGTTTTATATAGCGTGGTACCCCAGCCTAGGGCTAGGCTCACCACGCTGTACATACAATTTAACAAACATTATAAAAAAAAACGTTAACATTAATTCACATACATTAATTAAATAAACCAAAACAAATGTATATATAAAACTATTTACATTTCAAGCCATGGATGACACTCAGTACCATCGTTATTCGGTCAGAGGTGGGAATCAGTCAGGATAGTAGAGATTAAAGAGATGTGTTTTGAGTGCAAGTTTGAAGGCTGTGATGGTCGGTATATTGCGGATGTGTAATGGAAGAGAATTCCATTGTTTGGGGGCACAGAAAGAGAACGATCTTTTACCGTATGTTTTTGTGCGAATCTTGGGGACAGGAAGAATATGCGCGTCTGTGGAGGAGCGAAGTTGTCGAAGAAGTAAATAGACAAAGAAATTTTCGGTTAGATAGGAAGGGGAGGAATTCAAGACAATTTTTGGCAGAGAACAGAAAGTTTGTGGTCAATACGTGCTTGTATAGGGAACCAATGAAGTGAATGAAGTAGTGGTGTAGCGTGATCACGTTTCCTTGCCTTTAGAATTAGCCTAACGGGTGAGTTTTGAACCTTTTGAAATTTTTCTAAGAAGTGTTTTGATGAATCTGATTGAAGAGAATTACCATAGTCAAGGCGAGAGAAAACAAGAGCACATACTAGGGTTTGTGTTGCACTATCTGTAAGGTATTGGCAGATGGAGTTTATCTGACGAATAGTTGTGTATCAATTATTTTAATGGAAACAGGGCATTCTTCGTTATTCTAAAAAAATATAATGAGTAATTATTGTAATAAAATTTTATGTTGTATTATTGAAAAAAAATTATTTCAACAAAAATTATTAAAACATTAATATAAACATGAAGTAACACACACACAATTCAATTGTCATAGATATTATTGAATGCTTAAAATTTATAGTATATAATAGATTTGATAAACAATATTTTCACCAACTCTTGAAATCCTGCATAAATGTTTGGAGTTTTCACACCAATTGAATCTTATATATTTTTTTTTTTATGATGATTACATTTTGAGGAAAAAAAGTCCCTTGATAATTACACGATAAACCAAACAAGGTTATAGCGTTATAAGACGAATAAGATAGATTTTTTTCACTCTGTTTATTTGGTTTAGACGTGGATATACAAGCCTAATATACTAAACATATACCATCAAGCTTCTTTGAAACTCAAGTGAAACTTCTTGTACAACACACATTTTTGCGCAGTAAATTTAATCAAATTTATAACACATATTTATAATTTAAATGAAACTAGAGTAACTATTTATAGCCGTAGCCATGCCAAAGTAGCCACTGTTCAAAGACAATCAACAATGACTTTACCTTTTTTCAGGTAGCGATTACCTGTCCCGGATTCGCTGGCCAGAAAAGACTTGAAGACATCGTAACATTGGAAAGATTGATTCCATACAAATATGTTCTTGAACAGAGATACATGCAAGTATAGCCCTAACTTACGACTCAAGTTTTTATTGACATTTAATTACAAATGGATTTTAATGACTCTCTTTAAATATTTTAATTCTTGCTCCTCTTGCTTTCTCTTCAAAACTGCCCCTCTCCCCCAAGCTCCACATGTTTTATATTAATAGTAATGAGTGAAAAAATGGATGCCACACAGCGAGCTTCATGCATCACACATGATATCTGTAAGAAAGTTTGATTTTTTTCTTCATGGAGAGGCGACCATTTTTCGATGATATTAATGTGCGTGTTCCCTTGTCACATAGTGAGCTTCATGCGTACAAGGTCATCTCTATTCTGGTATCCGGCAACGGTCCCTTCATATCACTGGGTTATTTCTTGGCACATATGGTTGACTTGGGCAATGCACTCTCACAACTAAATAGAACAATGGAATTCGTTGAATAATAAATAAAGAGAACAAAAATGTTAACTCCTTTTTTTTTTGGTAACACTTGGAGCTACCTGGTATTTTTTTTACTAAAACCCGAACCTTATGTGAATAAACTTGATCATGTCCAAACCCTTTTTGTATTTTTTGTAAGTAAGATTTGAATTAAAGAAATGACATAAATATAACATTTAAATTAAAAAAAAAAAAAAATTAAAAAAAAAAAAAAAAAAAATAAAATGTCACTATCTTGGTCTAGGCAGAATGAGAATCATTATTTTAGACATTTTTTAATGTAAGTAGGATCATTTATGACAAGATTTTTTTCATACTCGTTCTGAGGACCTATTACACACATTGAGTTATAAAAATGTGTGATACTATTAAAACAAATCGTGATAAAAAAGATATCTTATTATTTTAACCATATCGGAGAATAATAAGTTGCATCAGTTTATTGCCTGCCGTTGTTCTCTGCTGCACCAATTTTAAAGTCCGTTTAATATCTCATTTTTAAAGGACGACGCTACACATACTCGTTAGTCAAATTGAATGCTGGGATGAAATCTTTTGCTTTACAATAGCTAATGTCCTGAATGAGGTTCCCATTGTTTAACGGTCTTATTTGTGTGTTGAAATGTGGCCCTGAATGAAAGGCATATTGCAGAGAAACAAATCAATTAATACGTGGGATTTGGAAAAAACTATTTTTAAATTCATTTGTTATAGAACTTTCCGCTTTTTATACTTCGGGGCAATAAATAAATCGCAAATAAAATATTTGTTACCCTTTTTAACATTGCATGTTTTTATCACTTTTTAACTGATATTGTTTAATAAATGTATATCTATCAATAAAATAAAAAAAATGAAACATCGTATCATTTTTTTTCTTTTTGATTTGTTATACTTGGTTTAACCTTTGTAAAATTAACGTATAGAAAGAAGTTTTGCAGACTTGTATAATTTAATGTAGAAAAAGATTCAATTTAATAAAATGTAATTAAAACCAAAAAAGCCCACTGTTGACAAAGTAATGTAGCTGACATTTCTATGATTTACATCAAATTATGTTTGCTAAATATTTTAGAGTTATTGCTAGTTTTGTGTATTTTTCCATGATTTTTTGGAAAACAACTTTTAAAAAAAAAAATCTATGTTACTTTCAAGTGCAATACGAAATTTGGTAAGAAATGAACCTACAGGTTTATTGGCAGCAACTCTTATACTTTGTTGGTACTTTTGATGACCCAGTTGCCCTCTGCCGTAGCATTCATTGCAATACCGACGTCATCTTCGGGCAAGCAATACCATGTTTATACAATACAGAAAGACACTTTCTTTTTTGTAAGATACTTTACAAACGAATCACTTCCGATCAGAGCAACAATATAGATATTATTTTCATCCACCGTTTGTTAATTTAAGGATGTTTAAAAATACGTTTCATTTACAACATCACGTCGGTACTCTCATCTATTTTTTTATGTTCACCCATGAACCACAATGATTAACTCCCCAAATATCATCTACACGTGTCTAATGGGTCTTTTTTTTAAAGAAAGAAACTTTCGCTGCAGATCATATCAGGGGCGGACAGCAACAACATTAAGATAAAGATGAAGATTAGCTCAATGAATGTCACCATGGAGTGCCTGAGCTATAAGTACATTGAAGGGGGTCGAGCTGAAAATACGGCTCAACAAGTAAAAAGTGGACATTTTAGAAGTATTCATTTAAAAGAAAGTGTTCATGTTGTGTAGAAACATAACTTGGAATACGTAAATAATAAGCTGCCATTGTAACAAGGGAAGTTTTTTAGATTAGTACGTAACAATGGTGGGGAGTATTAATGAGATAATGGTGAAAGAGGGAATGGGAATAATGAATGTGACTGTTAATCTTGAATGGTAACTGATCTATGAAAAGGCAAACTCTAAAATTCATAACTGGTGTTAAAATGATCATTAAATTTCTCGCGGGATCTCAAATATAGGGCAAAAATAAAGATTGCTAAAGTTAAACTATCTTAACTCAAAGAGTTAAGCATTAAACAAATTTCGAATGACTTTTACTTAACTGTGATGAAAAATGTCAAAATAACGTATTCATTAGCTTTTTTCTATTACAGGTTTGATTCATTCGCCTTTTCAGGTTGTCCTGAAAATATACGCTTAGAGTCAGAACTGATAGGTAAACAATGTGACGACCATGTAAAACAGAAAACATGGACAAACATTTAATTATTAGGTTTTTATTATATTAATTGGCTCAATTCTTTCTTCCTTTTTTTTAAAATTTATATGCTTTAAAGATTTTTTCCTTTACATAATTTTCTCCAACACATTACATTAGAACTGGTAAATTTAAGCCGTACATGTCACGAAAGTAATGAATGCATTACCAAGTATTTTCTCTGTGCAACAACGATGGCAGCTACATCTATTTCCGGAGAGACATATTTTGCGTTATCACCGGAAACACATTCTCACTGTTATGTCCGGAACATGAGTCTGAATATGGCCGAACATACCTTAATGCAGATTAGCAGTGTAAATTCTATATTAAGATTTTATGTTAAGAAATGTTGGTTTTTAGAAATAGTTGTATAAGGAAATAAAATATTATTAGTATAATTACCGTTTTCATTACATACTGTTTTGCCAACAACTCTGTTACGTATTTTCTTATACGATCCAAAATCTTAACACAGATTACAGTTTCAAAGCAATAGCAGTACGTATCAGTTTCATAAAGAAAAATGACAACGGAGCCTCCAAACGTGATTTTATTAAAAAAAATAGGGCTGTTAAATATCAATCTATTGTCTTTTTGAATCCCATTTTCCAATTTTCGTTTGATGTCTTCTGTAATTTATATTGATAATGATTTCAGGTTGTTTAACATATATCTTGAAATAATTGTGTATATGTTTCCTTAGTGCCAGGGTATTTGAACTTTTCTAGCTTTAAATTTGAGTATACATTTCAATTTTTTTTTTATTTCACAGTTTAAAATGTTCAAGAAACCTCTTTGTTGCCCCTTATTGCTTGTACTTTGATCATATAATATGAACATTTTGTTTATCATCTCATTACATGAAGAAAGTCGCTCAAAAGAGGTCCCTGGATGCTAAAAATAGCAGGACAAATTTTCGGCGTGTGTTATTTCCTTTTTTTCGCTCTCTTCCTACAGTCTATATTTTATATTGAATAGATATAATTTTATTTCGCTGCCATCTGTCCGTCACAATCTGTTGATTGTGTAGATTTTGCTGGACGAAATCCAAAATTCCTGGAATTATTTTTTTCTGGGATTATTATTCGAGGATTATAAGCTAGTTCCCAAAAGCAAAGCAACTCTCTCTACGCCACTGGAAAATCCAATGGACCACAATGTGGATGATACAGTTTGGCACCAATGGCGTGGCAAGGTTTTGGGATTAAACTCCTGACCATCAACTTTAAATTTGCTCAGCGTAGACTACTCAGCCACCTCATAGAAATTATTAATACTGGATATTAATAACTATTTTAAAATTTAACCTATTCTTAAAGAAATTAATTGTCGCGGGACTACTAAAAGACACGGAGCCCATAGCCATCAAACCCTGTGGCGTTACAGCCCATGTAGGGCTTTGGCCTGCATCACACCTTCCTTTCACTCAGAACTATGTAATGCCTTTCTTTCAATCCTTGAATTTTCAACTGTTGTAGATCATTTCCACAACACCTATCCACCTAAGCCTAGGTCTGCCTTTGAGCCTTTTTCCTCTGGGGTATTGGTGATGCACCCTCTTCGTTCCTCTGTCATTTGGCATTCTCTCTAAGTGTGATGCCCAACTTAGCCAGCCTCTTTTTATGTCTGCTACTATTTTGAGATCCTGATATAGACTGTATAATTCATGGCTGGTTCGTATTCTCCATATATATTCATCCTTTGTTGGTCCATATATTTTCCTGAGAATTTTCCTCTCCCATGTGTTAAATAGGTTTTCTGCTGTTTTTGTTAGGGTCCAGGTTTCACTTGCATATGTTACAACTGGTTTGATTACAGTTTTATAAATAGTTTTCTTTTTTTTCTCTTGTAATGTTTTTACTTTTGAGTATTTTATGACCCTGTTTCCGGCTGATTTTCTTTCTATTATTTCTGTTAGTAATTCGTTTCTTTCATTTAATAAAGATCCTAGGTATTTGAATTGATTTAATTTTTCAAAAGTCTTGTTTCTAATTTTATCATCTGTTTCATCTGTTTGTTCTTCTCTTATCATGGTCATGTATTTTGGTTTTGGTTGTTCACTTCCAGCCCTGCTTGTAGCGATGCGTCTTCTAATTCAATAAAGGATTTTGATATGTCTTTAATACTTTTCCCTAGAAGTGCTATGTCATCAGCATATGCAAGATACTGAAGTGGTTGGTTGTAGAGTATGCCCGTTGGTTGTGGGTTTTGGGTTTTCCTCAGAAAGTATCCTGTTATCTTTCCTCGAGCGTCAATGTGTATGTCTCTAATAACTCTCTCTGATGTTAGGTTAAAAAGAATACAGGACAGTGAGTCTCCCTGTCTAAGGCCTCGTCTGATATGAAATTCCCGAGCCCATAGCTACTTGCCTCATTTGCCATTGGGGTAATCTGATCCTTGAATTAAATTTAAACAAATTGATTTTTACCAGAGCTAAAGCAAAATGGATTCATATGAAACTATTAATAAAGAATAGAAATATAGCAACTTTGTATAAGAAATAAAGCCCCACATTTCATTGTAGTCAATGCCAAAACGTGGTTATTATACAATCTTCCGTTTTTACTATTATTTTGTTACTAAAGTTTGTTGCATTACGTGACCTGCTTGTTAAACATATTCAAGGGGATAAGTGGATTGCATAGTTAAAGAAATCATTTTAATAATGCGATTAAATTTTATTTTTGACATTATATGACATAACACTTCAAGGGAAATTCACATAATATGTATGATTTGCGATAATGGTTATGGATGACTGTTGGTATTCCAACTACAGCTTTTATGGACCCCTATAGTTTAAAGACTAATTAAAAATAGCATGGTATCAAACATGTGAAGAGTGCAAAGGGGTTTTCTTTTAAAAGTTAATTAAATGGCCTTTATTTATTTCTATTGAACTCCTTTCTGGAGCAGCACCAGGGGATAACAAAACACATTTTTTGGCAATCATCTATAGGTCAGGACGAATGACAATGTCACTTTTGGTTGCCATCTATTTTCTTTTTATTTTCTGGTGATCGGTCGACTTTTTACATTCATACAAACATACACAAATAGTCAAACCAGTTTGAGCTTTAACGTACGTACAAACATACACAAATAATGAAATTGTGCTTTATCATATGTATATATATATTGTTCACTTTCATTCGTTTCTATTCTTTCGTTATTTCGACCTAGTTGAATAGCCAATGTTAGAACTGGTAGATACACAACAAGTAACGAAGCTATTATCTGTCCTGATTAGATACACAACCTTGTGGAGTAGCCAGTGTTAGTGCTGATAGACACACAACCTAGTGGAGGAGTTATTGTTAGTTCTACTCTAGACTTGCCAAGACTCATGCAACGTTCCAATTAACTATACAAACAGCATTTTTCAGTAGATGCTGCCACATCTGGGCTGACAAACCAACACACCTCACTTGCAGCGGCGCAGCTAATGTGTTTAGCACCAGGGAACATTGATTCATGCTCACGCAGCCCCACCCCCTCCCTTCCTTAACTCTTAAAACTATTATTTTGATGCATTAAATACCAGCACTACCCCATATTGGAATAGTGCATTGGGGATATCTGCCTCCCTCTTCCCCATTAGCTACGCCAATTTCAGTGCCCCTCCCCCACAAACAATCTATAAATTACCACCCCCCCCCCCCCCATAGTGCATTGGGGATATCCGCCTCCCTCTTCCCCATTAGCTACGCCAATTTCAGTGCCCCTCCCCCACAAACAATCAATAAATTACCACCCCCCCCCCCCAAGGGAAAATGTCTGAAACAAACACAGATAAGAGTGCACCCGCACTAGGCTACTACAATTGTGACAAAAGAAATATTGTTAAAAAATATAGGGCGTTGAAATGCAGGAGCTGATGTCTAGTTAATGATAAATGTCTGCGTAGGAAACTAGAATCAAGCTAGGCTTGACATTTCAGAATAGAAGTAACGAAAGATAGAGATTAATATTAAATGGTTGCTAAAGGTTTTTTATCAAGGATTTCCTTTGAATAAAAAGTTATCAAGGAATTCAAAAATATAAATCATTCTTCAGAAACATAAAATTGTGTTTAAAACAATCTAAATGTCAAATTGTTTATAACTGAATATAATGGAATTAAATAGTCCTACAGTTAAGTGATTTTCCAAAAATTAAAAAGAATTACTGGGAAGAGATATTCCAGCAAACATATGAGAGCTAAGATCATCTAGGGGATGATAATGATTCGTTTAAAAGAGAAAAGAACAAGACTATAACCTTTGTTTTAATTTATAATTCGTCCCAGATAGTGTTCATATTAATTTAGATTTCTTAATCATCTTTAAAAAAAAAACAAAAAAAAACTTGTGGTGATCTGTTTCATGGAGTTAGTTCTTGGATTACAGAATTACTTTCTAACTTAAATTTACAGAGGTTGATAGTAAATTAGTAAGCGTCAAAATAAATTAATTAAAAGAAACGCGTCTTTGCAAGGAAAGATTATGACATTCATCCAGTCACTTGGCTTAAATCTCATGTAGAACCAGCCGAGCAGGTCAACATAATCTAAGTACTGTGGACGTAAATTTTATCTTAATATCCCTACCAGGAAGAAAAATGTTGTTATAAACAAAAAGAACTGTTATAGCTTCTGTCATTGAGATACATCGCAGCTTACATTACAATGATCATCTTGGTTTGGATACTTTGTTCAGCTTCGGTAAGTATGAATATTTATGTGTTCATTTATAAAAGATTGTGAAGAATTCCATATAATATAAACTATACATTTATGCTGAAATCTTAATGTTTAAAAAAATGAAGCTTAACTCAGCACAGTCTACTCTTCAGTTATTATGTATGGGTCCTTGCAAAGACTGGGATACCACGCTATATAAAAACAACTTATAATTTTATAACAATGACAATATGTTGTCTCTACTCATACTCAACTGCTTAAGATTACTCTAATCAAGCAACTCACACTGGAAGCCAATATATTAAGTGACTTACACACCAACTGACTGTTGATATATCAACTGTATAATATATCTAATTCAAAACCTTGGCAACAAAGCCGACGACTCCCTACACAAATACTACGTTTTTTGACAACCAGCGTTTTTATGGAACGCAAAAATCATTCGAAACATGCAACAAAACATACGACGACATATATATACACACACATATATATATATATATATATATATATATATATATATATATATATATATATATATATATATATTTATTTTTTTTTTTG
>CAXITT010000435.1:85173-118432 GCA_964033795.1 Lymnaea stagnalis
GGGCTTACTGGGAGCTGGCTGATACATCACCTCAGTCTTCTTTGTGTTGATTGTGAGGCCAAAGTTATTGCAGGCCTCAGAGAAGATATCAACGCTGTGTTGCATGACGGCTTCTGATGGAGCGTTGAGGGCACAATCGTCTGCAAACAGAAGCTCGTTGATCGTGGTATGTTTGACCTTGGTTTTAGCTTGAAGCCTCCTAAGGCTAAATACTGATCCATCAGTATGAAACCGCATTGGCAAGGTCGTGGTGGAGTCCTTAAACGCGTCAGACAGCATTGCGGAATACAAAATACTGAAGAGTGTGGGAGCAAGAACACAACCCTGCTTTACACCGTTTGTGACGGGGAATGCTTGAGATGATTGACCGTTGTCCTGCACTCGGGCCATCATACCATCATGCAGCTGACGGATGATGTTGGTTAACTTATCTGGGCATCCATATGTCTTCATGATTTTCCACAAGCCACCTCTATTGACCCTGTCAAAGGCCTTATTCAAGTCGATAAATGTAGAATATAGGTCTGTATTTTGTTCCTGGAATTTTTCTTGAAGCTGTCTAGCAGCAAACACCATATCGATGGTTCCGCGTTTGATGCGGAAACCGCATTGACTTTCGGGTAGGAGACCTAGCTCCAGATGTGCATTCAGGCGGTTCAGAAGGGCTTGGGCCAAGATCTTGCCTGCAATGGACAGTAGTGAAATTCCGCGGTGATTGTCGCATGTCTGGCGGTTACCTTTGTGTTTGTACAGGTGGATGATTGAGGCATCCTTGAGGTCTTGTGGTACAGTTTCCGTCTGCCAGATGATTTGGATATATATATTGTTGTTCGTCCGTGGAAGTCGACTAGGACCATCAAATCATCCGGTTAGGGACGGGGGGGGGTGGTATTACGGTGAGCTCGTAGGTGGCTTGCTAGACCGATCATTGCTCGGAATAATCTGTGACACCGTGGGCGTGGAATAGTTGCTTCAGACGGTGACCTAATGTTGCTCTTTCGTACAAGCCAACGTGTCTCAGCTGTGGTTATTCTATTAGCTTCATGGGATTTAGCCCCCTTCTTGACAGCAGCTCTCCACCTGGCTCTGTCCTGGGCTGTCTGCACCCATTGAGTAGGGTTTATGCTGAAGGCCATTAGTGCCACTTTCAGTGAGTCTTTGTAACGCTTTTTTTGGCCTCCTTGGGAGCGCTTGCCTATTGTGAGTTCTCCGAAGAATAATTGTTTTGGGAGCCAGTGGTCTGCAATACGGGCTACGTGTCCCATCCAACGGAGCTGAGACTGCATCAGAATGGTGAAGATACAAGGTAGGTTCGCTCTAGCGAGTACCTCGGTGTCGGGGACTTTGTCTTGCCACCTGATGCCGAGGACTTTCCTGAGGCAGGTAGTGTGAAAATGATTCTGTTTCTTGGCGTGACGCTGGTAGACTGTCCACGTTTCACATCCATAGAGCAGTGTCGGGAGGACTGCTGCGCTATCGACCTTAATCTTTGTTTCTCGTCTGATATCTCTCCTGTCCCAAACAGTGCTGCGGAGCCTGCAAAATAGGGCACTACCTTTTGCGAGTCTGCCATTCATTTCATCATCCATGACGACAGATCTAGAGAGTTTGCTGCCCAAGTAAGTAAATTTATCCAACGCGATGAGACGCTGTCTTCTGTTGATGATGCTGGGTTTAACGTAGAGCTTACTGGGAGCTGGCTGATACATCACCTCAGTCTTCTTTGTGTTTATTGGGAGGCCAAAGTTATTGCAGGCCTCAGAGAAGATATCAACGCTGTGTTGCATGACGGCTTCTGATGGAGCGTTGAGGGCACAATCGTCTGCAAACAGAAGCTCGTTGATCGTGGTATGTTTGACCTTGGTTTTAGCTTGAAGCCTCCTAAGGCTAAATACTGATCCATCAGTATGAAACCGCATTGGCAAGGTCGTGGTGGAGTCCTTAAACGCGTCAGACAGCATTGCGGAATACAAAATACTGAAGAGTGTGGGAGCAAGAACACAACCCTGCTTTACACCGTTTGTGACGGGGAATGCTTGAGATGATTGACCGTTGTCCTGCACTCGGGCCATCATACCATCATGCAGCTGACGGATGATGTTGGTTAACTTATCTGGGCATCCATATGTCTTCATGATTTTCCACAAGCCACCTCTATTGACCCTGTCAAAGGCCTTATTCAAGTCGATAAATGTAGAATATAGGTCTGTATTTTGTTCCTGGCATTTCTCTTGAAGCTGTCTAGCAGCAAACACCATATCGATGGTTCCGCGTTTTTTGCGGAAACCGCATTGACTTTCGGGTAGGAGACCTAGCTCCAGATGTGCATTCAGGCGGTTCAGAAGGGCTTGGGCCAAGATCTTGCCTGCAATGGACAGTAGTGAAATTCCGCGGTGATTGTCGCATGCCTGGCGGTTTCCTTTGTGTTTGAACAAGTGAATAAAGTGGCATCCTTGAGGTCTTGTGGTACAATTTCCGTCAGCCAGATGAATTGGAATAAGCGCAATAGCTTATCCGTCAGCGCTGGTCCACCCTCCTTGTAGATTTTGGCAGGAATCATGTCGGGGCCAGGTACTTTGCCATTGGACATTTGGCGGATCGCTGTCTGTATCTCATCAAAAGTTGGGACGGCGTCCAGTGAATTGTTCGTTGGGACCTGGGGGAGACTTTCAATGGCCTCATCATTAATGATGGAAGGTGTATTGAGCACACTTTCAAAGTGTTCCGCCCATCTTATCAAGATTTTCTCTTTGTCTGTATTGAGCGTAGAACCGTCAGCACAAAGGAGAGGGGAAGAGCCTGAGGTGGAAACATGAGAGATTTCTCTCAGGCCACGGTAGAAGTTTTTCATGTCTTTCTTGTCTGCAAAGCCCTGTATTCCATCAGCTTTTGAATTCAACCAGGAATCTTGCATCTGGCGCAGATGTATCTGGACCTTGCTGCGGATGCCCCTAAGTGCAGCTGTCTTTGCTGTTGACATTGGGTCATCACGGAGGGCCTTGTACGCTCGGCGTTTTTGCTCAAAAAGAATTTGGATTGCTGTGTTGTTTTCGTCAAACCAGTCCCTGTGTTTCCTCGTAGAGGGTCCGAGGCGCTCAGCAGCTGTATTGTAGACCGTCTGACGAATCGTGGTCCACTCTTTTTCCGCGTCCTGGTTGTCCAGTGTGATTGTATCAAGGTGTTGATCTAGGCTGTCAACAAAAGTTTGTCTCACATCAGGGATATTCAGCCTATTTATGTTGAGGCGTTTCGGAACTTTCGTGGCCTGAGGTCGTCTCTTAGGTTGGATATGAATTTTCATCTTTGAGACGATGAGGCGGTGATCCGTCCAGCATTCTGCGCCACACATGGCCTTAGTCACCCTCACGTCCTGACGGTCCCTATTTCTGACTATGACATAATCAATTAGGTGCCAGTGTTTAGAACAGGGGTGCATCCAGGAGGTCCGGTTGCGCGTTGGCAGGCTGAAGGTGGTGTTCGTTATTAGAAGGTCATGTTCAGCACAGGTCTGCAGTATCAGTAGGCCGTTGATGTTGCACTGACCAACACCATGCTTCCCAATCACTCCCACCCCACAGGACGTGTAGTCACAACGGAGGTGAAGGCGATTACAGCAATGCACCGTGGAGTGCGTAGAGCAAGATGAGGCACGTAGAACATCTTGGTTATCCACTGCATCCGTACCCATTTCTGGTCATCTTGATATAGTCTTGCCACTGGAAACGGTGGGTCCGGACAAGAAAGTTAAGTTGACGCTGCGCAACTCTTCCTAACTTTAAACAAAGTCACCCGCCCAAGTCATCAGTCATCCAACTATACGCATCATCCCAAGTTTCGAGGCGACAGGCAGGCTCTTCGAAATGCATGACGAAGGGGCTAGAATAGGTGCCAAAAAGAATGCCTGCTCCTTCACATCCTGGCCGACTGAACACGGTCAGCGGGGACACAATCTTTGCGCTCGTAAATCAAGGATAAACACTATTTCACTTAAAATTGCCACATGGAACATACGCACACTGCTTGACAGGGACACTTCTAACATACCTCAACGTCGCACGGCGCTCATTGCCCATGAACTTGCGAGATATAATATGGACATCGCCACCCTCAGTGAAACCAGACTCTCTGGCAAGGGTGACATCACATAAAGGCTTGCTGGCTATTCTTTCTACTGGATCGGGCGCGACCCTGACGCAAGGCGAGAAGCTGGTGTTGGCTTTGCAATCAAAACCTCTCTTGTGAGCAAGCTCCCCAGCTCTCCAAAAGGTATAAATGACCGTCTCATGACGTTGAAAATCCCCCATCTGCCTTGGAAAGAAGTCTGCTACCTTAGTCAGTGCCTACGCACCCACCATGAAAAACACATAAGAGACCGAAAACAAATTTTATGAAGACCTGAAGACTGTTATCTCTTCCACACCGTCTGCTGACAAACTCATCATACTTGGTGATTTCAATGCACGTGTCGGCAGTGATATATATACACATACAGATATACATATATATATATATATATATATATATATATATATATATATATATATATATATATATATATATATATATCCTACCTAAACGTTACGGTTCTTTCATATTTAGTTAGGATTGCTGTACATTTATATATATTTTGTAAATTTAATTTAAACTTGTATGTATTTTTTTGGCCGGAACGTTTGTGTATTTATACTGGTAATTATATATGTAAGAATGAGCTAGAGTCACATAACGCCAAAAGGGAGATACTCTTTAAGTACTTTCGGATTCCTAAAAACAATCATAGTTATTTTCTATTATTTTTGCGGAAATCGAATAAATTTAAGTGCGCAATAAATATTTTAAATCCACTTTTATTTTAGTAAACGTTTAAGTATTATAATTATAAATTACAAAGACATTTAAAGTATCAACTAATGAACTAAGCATTTTATATGTGTTTAATTGTTATGAAAATATTTTTAAAAATAAAAAATCATGATCAAAGAATTACATCATAATCACATTAATCGGAAAAAAAACAAACATCAGTCGTTTTTAGTGCGTCTTTTTGCGCATTGTTAACATGGCGAAAAATATTTTTTTATTAATTTTTTCTAAATAAGCACGCTAATGACGTCATAACTCAAATAGCTTGTTTCTTCAAAACTCTTTGGTTTCTTTGAATTTAATAACCGCGAGTGAAAAAAAACTGATAATGTATTTTCCCTTTTTAAATGTAAAATTAATAAATACAATTGATTGCTTTTTAGATTGTTAATAAAACACAAACACACATTTCTGCTGTGTATATTAACATTAAAAAGCTTTGCCTTTTTTATTCCAAAAAATTTACATTTATTAAAGTTATAACGTAATAAAAACTAAACTTTAATTATAATTATAAAGAGAAAATGCGGTTTAAGTCAAACAGTGCAGCGCAAGTCCATAGCCAATTAGCTAATCAACTTATAAATAAAACAAAAAAGAACGAAACCTATGAAGTGCAAATTGTTTTAGTTTGGTTATGGAAGGGACTACATTAACTACACAACTTTGTCCCTGGCCTACATCTGCATAGATGGCTCAGCACCGGAATATCTCAAGGAAATTATTTATAAACATGTACTTTTGAAGAGCCTGCAGTCTTCAACACAGTAACTAAGTGTTTTCCAAATGTAGATGAACACAGAAAAAGTCTTACAGAGTCTGGTCTTTCGTAGCGATAGCGCTAAATTTATGGAACAGTTTGCCTCAATCTTTGAGGGGAATTGGAAATGATAAAAAAAAAAAAATATTTAAGAAACAATTGAACACTATTTTGTTTGAATAGATTTCGAAGGACCAGAGCACAGTGAGCATGCTAAAGTGGCAGGGATACCAACACGATATAAATATCAAATCAAATCAAATCAAACAATCCAGTAGAAGATTTTTCTAAATTTATTCAAATCTGGGTGGGGATGGGTTGGTTACTTTGCCACAGGCAGCACAAGATGCGTCTCAAAATAAAGTAATGAATTTGATAAATAATTAACCATTTTGGGAACATATATTTCAGAGGTAGGAAATAGGATTTGTACATTTTCGCGTGGATGACAATATGATTAAATCCTATGGTATTACATTTGTGAAAAACAGATGGTAAATTCTCTTTTCAAAAATATGGGTATGTTCATTTTGCCCAAAGCAGCACAAAATACGTCTTAAAAAAAAAAGAATGGTTTTGATAAACAATTAATTTTCTTGGGTAAATACATGTCGGAGGTAGGAAATAGGTTGTGTACATTTTCATGTGGATGACAACATAAGGTAACGAGGCCATGACAGGCAATTCAGGCTCCTACCAGCAAGAAGCCAGTATAGGAGCTGCTCATTCCTGTCCAAGACAATCAGGGACTGGAACAATCTTTCAAAGGAACGGTTGAGGCGACAACATTAGACACATTTGTGTCTATTGCATCCAGCCTTCAAACCCCTAATGCATGATTTCCTCATCAACATCAGTAACAGAAACATTGCAAATCCCATCTACATGCATAGGAGCCAAAATGATCAATAAATTGATCGTGGGCCCTTAAGATATAGAAGAAGAAGAAGAACTCCTATGGTATTACATATGTGAAAAATGAGATGTTACTCTCTCTTTTTACAAATATACTTATGTTTACCAATTAAGAATATTAACGGCATTAACAAATCTTGGGTACATTTATTTAAGTATACCCATAAATATATCAAAACCCAATCATTTTACAAACTTGAAAAATTAACTTTAAAAAATAGGGATGGGTTACTAATATATTTACATTCAAAAAAATAGAATACATTTTTGTTTTTACTTTGCAAAAAGTCAAGAGGTTTGTCTTTAATGAGATTAACCATTAGAATAGTTAAAAATAACAACAAGACGAAATGTGTCACAGATGTGAAACAAGGATGTGCGATTCTTCTTTAGATTAAAGAATTCTTTGTTTTACGATTTTCTGATAATATATATTTTTTTTAAAAAGGCAAAAATGTGTTTTAATTTTTTCTGAAGATAGCAATATATATCAAATTCCTATAATATAAAATATTTTTATGTCATATATAGAGTTTTTGGTGTAAATTTAAGGGAATTTTTTTTCTAAACAGTTTTTAGAGAAAAAAATGTGTAATTCAAGGGCACAAAACGGGGTAAATCTAAAGTATTTCTCTAATGTAGTAATTGTCCCTCCATGAACATCTTTAGTGACATAACTGATATAATTAGTAATAATTTAGACTGTGTAATTTAATGTCATGTTTAGAGGGAGAAAAAAGTAGTTTAGGAGCGTGAAAAGAAGTAGGTCAGGCCAATAATATATAGCAGATAAATTATTCTCAAACCTGATGATGTTAGAAACGTAAATATTAGTATATTTTTTAAAGTTATGAATTGTGATGAATTTTTTAATAGAAGTTAGAAATCATCGCATATTATCTACCATTATTAACCCGATAACATCGGGTCATTTATTCTAGTTATAAAAGATTAACCTAGTTTGTTTTCTTGACACAAATTATTTGTTTCTCTTTAATATACCTGAACGCTTTGTCACAGTGCAACACTCTCATAATTCCTTAATTATTTAGGAGGAAACAATTGATAGAATTTAGGGAAATAGGAGGACGCAATGATTAGTGAGGCATGCAAACAAACGAAGGGGGCGATGGGGAGGGAGACGCAGAGGGTGGTCTTTGAAATACACACATACGAGACAAGCATTAATGAATGGCCTTTAAATCAATCATTTCCAGGTCACGCTTGTGGCGGAAGCTGTCGTTTGTACTCCATCCAAGCCAAATCTTGCTTCGTATGGAACCTACTGCATGACTAGTTCTCAGTGCCAGACGAACTATTGCATTGGAAATAAATGTGCTTGTCCCATTCATACCTACTATCACAGCTGTTCATACTCGTGTGTACCTAGTAAGTTCCACTAACAAACATATTTACACACCTAATGTATGTATATATTTTCAAATTTAAAAAAAAAGAGATTATAAAGCATTAAGAAAAAAATAGTCATTGCATTTTTACAAACAAATGTTAGCAAATGCAACGTCAATTTTATTTTTTCATCTATAAAGACTTTAATTGGTTTTCTAAACCAAACGATAAATAAAAATATGATGAATGAAAATATAAAGATTTCAAGATGAAATTGAGTGAGCTTATGTAAATACATTTCAATCACAAACATTATTCATTCACACAATTTATTTTTATTGTTATCCTCATTTAACAGATTTTTAAACACTTTAAATATCTTAATTGGAAATGTGAAATACGTAATAATAAGACGTTCGTTTTTCCCAGATTGTGACACAACCATAAACTCCTCCTACGGCTTTTTAGTGAGTCCAAATTACCCATATAATTACAATAACAACGAAAACTGCCAATGGACTATTTCTGGAGCCAGTAGTCATGTGATATCGTTCACGTGAGTATCTTTTTTTTTTATTAGAGCCACATTCAAGAACAAACTGTAAACAACTTATTTCAATAAGACATGGGTTAAATCTTGATCTTTTTTCCCGCAAATATTTCGTTATTGTTAAATTGTAACCCTTATATTTTCCAGGAAAATCGGTATTTAAATATGTAATAAGTTTTTTTCACTTTTCCGTCTTGGTTATTTTCCCCCTTCAACAAGATCAGACAAAGAGAAATAGACATTCGATTTTAGACCCTATTTTACTGGACTTACATTCTTACATCCAGACTGACTCATTTTAGCCCAATCTTTAAGCATACAAGAGTACAAAAAAATTATTTTAAAACGCTAATTTGTTTAGAAAGAAACTGTTCTTCTTCATTGGGTGTAAACTGTATTTTATTCCACATTTCGTGATAAAAGACATATCTCATACGGTATGCACTATTTCAGAACTGGTCAAAAACGTGTGATTTTTCTTATCCAACTACAACCCATTCACTTAGGCCAGTGCACACGAAAATGAGCTATAATATAGTTTTGCCAGCCTGGAAACAATGGTGGAACGTCAAGAGACTTTTTGGATTAATCAATGAAAGAAGAAAATGGAAAAGCTGGGTTCTAGTATGTTTCTCATGTGGGGAAACCTTACCACAAGCCAGTGAAACCCTCCATCGTTTCGTAGGCTAAAGGTGGTGCACAATGTGGAGTTTCAAAGGATAAATCATGTGCACTATGTAGAATTTAAAAAGTTAAATCATGTGAACTCTGTAGCATTTCAAAAGCTTAATCTTGTGCACTATGTAGAATTTCAAAAGCTAAAATGTAGAGAGTTCCCAATGCTAAAGCGTGTGATCAATGAAGAAGTTTCCAATGTTAAAACTTGTGCACATTGTAAAGTTTCCAAAGCTAAGGCTTGTGCACAATGTAGAGTTCCAAGACTAAAACTTGTGCACACTCCTAGAATTTCAAGCTGCAATGGTTATCAGCGCAATTTATATCTAAGATGCAGCTTGAAATCGGTGGCTTCATCTTTTTCAGCCGTATCTTTTTGTCGATATTTTATTGACTGCACAAGAGTGATTCATTTAAGCCTAGACTTACAAAGGGATTTAGCTGTTAATTTCCTCCAGTGTAGGCCAGCTGGATTCAAAGGGATGCTGCCAGTACGTTACATCATCAAAAAAAAAGACTGTCTTTGACATTTGTTGAGACAATTTCTTAAAAGACGGTGTTAGATAAATTGGTCTGTAACTTGAGCCAAATAATTGAGCATTCCACCATTTGGGCTTTTAAAATTGCAGTATTCGCCAAATCTTGGGAAAATTGCCAGTAGCCACACTTCGTTGTATGATTCTGAGAGGCGATCGATTCACTTCTTCTACCAGGTAACCGTCTTATAGCATATCTTGTCAGGGAAAGAAATTTGGCTGGTCTGCAAATTTCCCAGATTGGTGTTCAGTTAAGCCATCGTTATGGGTGCCAACAAAACCTTGTGGTGAATTCCCAATCGTTTGGCTCGTTCTCTCTATTGTTGAGATGATTTCTTCAAACCCTAGGGCTTTTTTCCATTGGCTAATCTGCTTTTCGCGGGACAAGCATTTTTCGTCCTCTTATGCCAAAGAGTTAACCGATAAGACCTCAGGTTCTATTTTAATTAAACATCGATATGATATATTTTTAGCTTTTATGGACGCTCTCCGAAATTGAAAACTTAATCTATTGTAGAATGCACGAGTGATTGTTGATAAATTTGTTGCAGCTTTCTTCCTCGCTTTCCAGCACATTGTTGCAGTAAGGCCAGAACTTCTGATTTTAATTCGTTCTCTAAATAATTATCCTAGTTATGTAAAAAGTACTATTATAATGTTTAATTGAGGCCAGTCTTTGCAAAAGAAATCGATCACTATTTATCATTGCTCACGTTAAGAACTTTAAAAAATACTTGTATTATGAATCTGCAAATGTCTCTTTAATAATGATCACCCACTGCTGAACGCTACAATATTTTAAACGAGCTTTATGACTACGCTTTGGTTTTTGGTTCATGATTCACAGTAGTGTCAGGACACTGGGCTCAGTTGGCATCTTGATGAGGTTTTGAGGGAGAACGTTATCGTTAACTTTAGTTTCGGATGACTTACGATATAAATAGTCTAATAACAAACAATATTTGTTTTCACAAACCTTTAAAGAAAGATTTATTTAGAATGCAATGGTTACGAATCGGAACTAGCTGAACATGCAGCGGTAAATAGTTGGTACTATAATATGAATAGGCTTTCCCCTTAGAAGCGTTTCCCCTTAATATAGATCAATCCACGTCACACTGAATATTTCATAGTGATGTCTTGGGACTTTCTCTCAATGAAACTTACATTAAGGCTTGACAGGGTTTCCCAGAATTATCATGTTTTCTGAAAACCAAAGCATTATACATTTTGGGAGAATTAAATGATGTGGTAGGAGCGAATAAGGAAGCTTGGCTTTAGTGCCTTGATTATCAAGATTTAGGAAGGATTAATGAAAATGGTCAACGTTTGCTGGAGTTGTGCTGCTCCCATGGTCTCTGTGTTACCAACATCATCTTCAAATGTGAAAAAATCCAAAACTTGTCATGGCAACACACACCTTACCGCTAGTGGCACCAGCTAGACCCCGTCATCACTAGGCACGAGGAGCTAGCCAGTGTACTTCGCTACCGCAGCTACCATATACAGTGCTGGATTAACCATTAGGCAAACAAGGCACGTGCCTAGGGCACCAAGCATTTGGGGGGCACCACAAGTCGTCAAGAAAAATGTGTATTTAGCATCACACATCTATTAATTTTAATACAGAAGTACCTTATTGTAGGTTTTATATGAGTGATAGTTGTTCAAACATGTGTGTTGACATTTCACAACTGTTTTTCTTTGTTAGTTTTTTTGCATAATATGGAACATACAAGCAGTCAGTGGAGGATCGGGGGCCTGGGGCAGTAGGGGGCTCCCATGTGGGTTTGTGCCTAGTGTACCAAGATGGCTTAATCCGGCCCTGACCATATATGCTAATCTCGTTACGCCAAATGCAGAAGTATCGTAAACAGCATATGCCTCGTTATATTTTCTACATACATCTGACAAAGGCATTCGACTTTGTAAATCAGACTGGCCTGTTCAGTATCTTGCAAATAACAGATTGGCCACCCCCCCCCCCAAATTACTGCTCATAGTTATACAGTAGTCTAAAAAAACATACAGATCACAGTAACATTCAATCGTGCTGTCTCTGAGGATTCCCAGTGAGCATCGGAGTAAGACAGGGATGTGTACTGGAACCAACGCTCTTCTCCAATTTCTTCTCGGTTCTCCTTCAATATGCTTTCAGAACTGTGAAGATGGAGTGTACATCCATACCAGATCTGATGTAAGCTATTCAATATCCCACGCCTTCGTGCAAAGAACAAGGTACAAAAAAATACTCATCCGTGACCTGCTTTTCGCTGACGATGCCGCCATAACATCTCACAGAGCAAAAGGTCTTCAGCGGCTAGTTAATAGTCTATCATATACTTGTAAAGAGTTTGAACTGTCAATTAGTCTACAGAAAACACGTGTCGCCGTTCCCTCCATTTATATTTATTAAGGGCCATTATCTGTCGGTTGTTGAACATCTCACATACCTTGTTTTCAATATTTCTAGTTCTCTCTGTTAGTTAAGATATAAATATCAGGATCACAAAATAAGCATCAACTATGGCTCAACTGAATAAGAGGGATTGGAATAATCTCAATCTTACTGATAAAAAAAAAGCTAAGTTCCTACCACGCATGTGTGCTTAGAACGATCCTATATGCCAGTGGCATCTGCTATATGGACCATATCTCAATATACCATAAACCAATGATACAGTAAAAGAAAGGGTTCAAAAGGCAATTGGGGAGTACGATGACCTACTGGTGACTGTGAAAAAACGCAAACTACAATGGTAAGGCCACGTAACAAGGAAACAAGGGCTTGCCAAAGAAATATTGCAGGGCACCACAAGAGGAGGGAGAAGAAGAGGAAGACAAAGAAAAAGATGGGAGGATAACATCAAAGAGTGGACAAGACTGACACTGGGCGATGCTGTGCGTAGTGCAGAAGACAGAGAGGAATGGATGAGGATAGTTCACATGTCATCTGTGGTGCCCAAACGGTCCAAGGACTAAGGGGCATGATGATGATATGCCAGTAAAGTATATTCTACATATACCAGTCATGTGTGGAAACTGAACAGCTAATGTCCAAGATGTCTGCGACGCATTTTACGCTTTCGATGGCAGGGCAAGGTGCCTAACGCATAAGTCTTGAACATGCAAAAATATTTAGCATTCTCTCTTAGCAAGAGGAGTCTTCGCTGGTTAGCCCATATAAGGAGAATGGAGGAAGGCCGTAAAAATGCTGCTGTATGGAGAGTTGTCAGAAGGGAAACAAAACTTATTGGGCGGTGACGACTGAGATTTATGGACGTTTTCAAAAGGAGCATGAGGGATCCTAATATTGATATCAACAAATGGGAGATGCTTGCCGAACAAAGTCCCAGCTGGAAAACAGCAGTGTTAGAAGGAGTCAAAAAGTTAGAAGATGTGTGATATGAAGCCCTTGCAACAAAAAGAACAATACGGATGGCCAAATCTTTCAAGGAATCAATATTCCCTTTCGAGAAATGCAGTCAAGAATATCATTCCAATATTGGCGTAGTGAGCCCCTCGGAGGCCTAAACAGCTACTCCATCGTCTCGCGAAGACGAAAGGAGGCCATATACAAATACTTTTATTTATGTATGCATTTTTGAAAATCAAAAATGTTTGAATATTTAAATGATTTTTAATGATATATGCTATCTGTAAAAAAAAATATATTTTAATCCTTAAGGATCACAGATTATACCTTGGAACCTGGTTATGATACCATTAAAGTTTATAATGGAACTGGTCAGAGTTCACCCCTTATTGGAGCGATCTCTTTAAGCAACAACTCTTTTGTCGCAAATTCATCATACATGCATATCGTCTTTAGAACGGATGATTCTGTCGTAAACACTGGTTTTAATGGGACTTTTCAAACACACGGTAAGCGTTGAAAGGCCTTTTTATAATTTTCAATTTTTTTTTAAAAATAACACTTACTCCATAAGTAATGTTTACTAGTAGCTGCATAGCCATTGTGTGATCATCTCTTTATTAATATTGATACACAACTGTTTTCCATCTCAGCAGTGTCATGTATAAATACATTTTCATATTATTTTGATATTAAATAAACAAAATACAGTCGAACCAACTTATCTCCACCTCGGTTAACTCACCAACCCTGTTATGTCGACGTTTTTGATGTGGATACGCCAAAATATCTCTTCTTCTTCTTAGCATTTTCTCCTCGGTTATGTCAATTATTCTATGTCGCTGAACCCTGATATCTCGAGCACAAAAGCGGGCAAAATTTTCAAATTAATCGGTTATCTCAATTCCCATAACCAATCGCCTGCTTTTGTAAATTATTTACACCAGAAACGTAGTAATTGAAATGAAATGACAATATCACTTTGTCGCGCAATGAACTTAACGTAACAGTGGCAACCCGCATCTGCCTTGTATTGATAGCAAACATGAATGTACATTCTTATAGAATGCCTGTTGTGTAAAAAAAAAAAAAAAAAAAACAACAACTCCAAAAACACTTGCATGTACATTCTCATAATCGCCTGCTTTTGTAAATTATTTACACCAGAAACGTAGTAATTGAAATGAAATGAAAAAATCACTTTGTCGCGCAATGAACTTAACGTAACAGGGGCAACCCGCATCTGCCTTGTATTGATAGCAAACATGAATGTACATTCTTATAGAATGCCTGTTGTGTAAAAAAAAAAAAAAAAAAAAAACAACAACTCCAAAAACACTTGCATGTACATTCTCATTTGTAAACGCACATCGTGTACATAAAGGAATTTCAAGCACATTAAATATATTGCCGCCATATTGGTTTTCGTTTATTTCCATCATCGGTTATCTCGACGCTATTTGGCAAACCCCGAGACCGTTGAAATAACCGGGTTCTACTGTATTAAGCATCTGAATCGGGGAATGCCTGGTTGCCCTGTTTGCTAGTGATAGTCAAAGATCACCTATGTTTCTAATATCAGGTCAGCAACTCGTTTTGTTGCAAGTGGATGACTCGATTAAAACCTAATTCCACTAAATCAAAGTAGGAGGTCCAATAAATGTAGGAGGTCCAATAAAAGTAGGATGTCCAATACAAGTAGGAGGTCCAATAAAAGTAGGAGGTCCAATAAAAGTAGGAGTTCCAAAAAAGTAGGAGGTCCAGTAAAAGTAGGAGGTCCAATAAAAGTAGGAGGCCCAATAAAAGTAGGAGGTCCAATAAAAGTAGGAGGTACAGTAAAAGTAGGAGGTCCAATAAAAGTAGGAGGTCCAATAAAAGTAGGAGGTCCAATAAAAGTAGGAGGTACAGTAAAAGTAGGAGGTCCAATAAAAGTAGGAGGTCCAATAAAAGTAGAAGTTCCAATAAAAGTAGGAGGTCCAATAAAAGTAGAAGTTCCAATAAAAGTAGGAGGTCCAATAAAAGTAGGAGGTCCAGTAAAAGTAGGAGGTCCAATAAAAGTAGGAGGTCCAGTAAAAGTAGGAGGTTCAATAAAAATAGAAGTTCCAATAAAAGTAGGAGGTCCAATAAAAGTAGGAGGTCCAATAAAAGTAGGAGGTCCAATAAAAGTAGGAGGTCCAATAAAAGTAGGAGGTCCAAAAAAGTAGGAGATCCAATAAATGTGCACAAAAACAATTTCTACCTTTCCAAAATTTAAGAAAACTTTGAAATTGCGATTAACTATCTAAACAAAATTATTTTTAAAAATATCTTTAAAGAATTATTTAATGTTTCTGTTTATTGAGAGGTTCTTTTAAAGAGAAATCGAGTTCAAAGGCATTTGCCCCGTTGGATATACAAGCTAATTCGATATAACCATTTCTAAAAATGTCTCTACGGAGGAATTGTTTAGCAGTATGCTCTTGCTTAAAAAAAACACTCAAAAAAACTACTTTTAACATAAATATTAATTAAGTTCCCAGAAGGTCTTTTGGGCCGCTTCTGATGATTCGGGGAGCTGCATGTCTTCGGTGGGCCTCTTATGTCCCACGGGCCGTGGGTAGCTTACCACTACACCAAAATATATCTGGGTGCTCTAAATTATTTCCTGTTTGTAGCACATCAAGTTTTCTGCATTTTGCAAATTAATAATTTATTTTAAATGTGAACTTTTCCATATTTAAGGAAAAGAAGTTCAGATTAATGACATGCATTTTTATGCATGTCATTAAGCACAGAAGACGATTAAAAAAAAGTTTGACTAAAGTGGCAGAGAATGATTGACCAATAGACGGAACAGGAATAGATCAAACGTGTTTTATTTGAAATAGATAAGGTTATGTGTTAAGCATATGATAATTTTTTATTGTTTACAGACTGCACAACAACAACGCAAAGTAATTATGGGAACATCGTGAGTCCTGGATATCCAGCTTGGTCGATGAGATATGGTTCTTGCAACTGGTCGATTGTAGGGGCGTCATCCGATAATTTCATCGTAATCAGGTACCAAGAGGAAAAACATATATTTATCATTATGAAAAAAAATTATTATTTTTGAAGCTGCATTTATATACCATTTTAATTCTTTATTAATGTAAACAATGATCAACTGTAGGTATTCCAAATAGGGATGATTGCTACCCCTGGGTTCTTTTACGTCTTCTAACTATTAAGGAACAACGATAAATGTATTGATTATTCTGGCTCCTATACATGTAAAGGGGATTTGCAATGTTACTGGGCCTTGCTTTTAAAAGGTTATTTCACTGGTTGCAAGGGCTACTTAGTGAGAGTATCATGAAATTTGAGCTGGAAGGCATGAGGCAGTAGACGCAGATGTTTCAAGTGTTGTTGCCTCATTCGTTCCTTTTGGAAGCTTGTTTTAGTCCCGATAGTCTTTGGCAGGAATGTACTGTGTTCTCGGAACTGCCTGTCGTTGCTTCGTCACTGTCTGGAGAGGGGGGTGAGAGGGACGAGTTTAATGATGGAGCAATGGACCAGCCCCTTATTTATCATGTACATCTCAGAGAGCCTCGATAATCGTTGTCGTTCCCCCAATGACGACCAGCCCAGTGTTTCCAGCAGTTCAGGACAAAGCGCGCTGCCCGTCGCCGGACCGTCTTCAACCTATCGATGCTCTTCTGGGTGAATCGGTCCTAGACTAAAGATCCATAATCTAAAAGCGGCCGTACAAAGTCTTTATTTGCTCTGTCATTCACACTGGAGTTGCTGATCTTTAGATTTATCCTTCATTACCCTAGTTTCTTGTTTGCTTGATTGCACACATTGTTACTATGATCAGCACAGTCGACCTATTTGGGAATGATAACAAGGAGGTACCTTCTGTCATCTACGAATAGTCTTGCTTGAGATGTAAGTTTTTCGGGTAGGGAATTGATTTATGCTAGAATAAACAGGGGCCCTATCACCGAGCCCTGGGAGAACCCTGAATAAACATTGACAAAGAAGTTGCTTGTACCATCCTCAACTACTGCATGGCATTGATTGCTGGGGAAGCAATAAATACATGTTTTAACAGTGCCTTATATTCCATATCTATTAATTTTATGTAAAAGCAAACTACAATTTAGGCGGTCAAAGCCTTTGGGAAATCAATCACCAGCAAGTCAATCTGCTTGCTGTTCTCCATATTGGTCTTCACATCTTCTAAACATTCAAGGAGCTGCGTGTGTTCATTGGGCCGCATATGTCCCGAGAGGGCCGTCTGTAGCTTACCACGGCACAAAAATATAGCTGGAGGATTAAGAGTACGAAGAAGACCTAAAGAACGACTTGTGAAGATATGCCGACAAAACTGTAACAAAGACTGAGCCTGTAAGGAATTGAAAAGAATAAAGGAAGACATTCAGAGACCGGTGGGCTTGGAAGCATATTGTTAATTTCCTATTCTCCATTCGGAATTGAAATGACAAAGAGGAATACAAAATATAAAATCAAATTTTAGTTTTTTTTTTTAAAGGTGGAGTGAGTTTCATTTAAAACTATTCGTAGGAATGAGCAGAATGTGTCTAAGAATGACGCCTCCAATACTTTCTATCCATTGTTTCGACATAGAAAAGAAACAAAATATATGCACTTCTAAAAAAATGTCAAAGTTTAAAATCTATAATAATAGTATACGTTAAGAAATGTACAGGAGAAGGTGACAGCTTCATCGAGGGTCTTATCGAACTTAAAACCTCAACACCCCCTACCCTACTCCTTCCCACCCCCACCCCCCCCCCCCGGAAGTAGACAATAATAACAAAAACTCAAAATTCAAACACAAAACCAAACACATTAACTAACACTGTAACACAATGTTGCTTAGCAATTCTTTCTGTTGTAACCAACACCCCCTACCCACCCCCTTCCCCCCCCCCCCCCCCCCCCCCGGAAGTAGACAATAATAACAAAAACTCAAAATTCAAACACAAAACCAAACACATTAACTAACACTGTAACACAATGTTGCTTAGCAATTCTTTCTGTTGTAAGGCGAAATAAGTCGCATGGTCATCCCCTTAAGCTTCCCAACACAGGAAAAGATTCCCCAATTTTTACATATTTGGAATGTGCTTTAACTTCTAAAGATTATTAAATGACGATGTTAACACAACCACACACCATCTCAGACCGAGGAATAAATGTCTTTATGTAGAACCGTATGTTCCCTATGGTACAGAAATTATATTTCAAGATATGTTTAAAGAAGCAGTTGGACCGCATGGTCTCGCCATGGCCAAACATGGAGTTTTTTATTTAACTATATTTCATGACTTTATTTGGGTTACACATGTCGTCACGTGCACGCTAATCACGAATTACATAAGTGAGAATGCGATTTCTCAATTAATAGTGTAGCAGTGATTGCATTTAAACATTCATTAAATTGTTGTGGTCAGTGGCGTAGCTAGGTTTAAAAGATTTTTGCCGCAGCGAACACTAAAAAACGTTGCAGATCGACGAAAATGCCGCCCCTCAGTATATAGAGGAAAAGTGCCGCCCGTGGCGGACCACCCCCTGCCGCTCCTATTACGCTACGCCACTGGTTGTGGTTATCACTTTTGAGTCTTACGGATATAATTAACATAATTTATAGCAGGCGCTGAATATAAGAAAGTAATTAAACTGTAATTGTTATGTTATAATGTTAATATCGGGTAGGAAGGGTTGAAGGGTTTTTTATGTCACAAAAATGAAATAAATGACTTTAATATTTAATAAACTAACATAAATTACAATGTGACTTCGCAGGACAAAATCACAAGGCCTATGAGTTTGGTTTTTTTTTTGTTAGGACTATAAGCTGGTTCCCTAGACAATGCATCGCCTCTCTCCACGCACCCGGTAAGCCATATTATACGAATGTTGCAGTTTGGCACCAGTTACGTCACAGGAGTCGTCGGAATTTTCGTTGTATTAACGTGTCCCGTACGGGACTCTTCCGAGTTTTGATTCAGAGTTTACTTCTCTTGGATGAGATGCCATCCTAGGTTAATGTATCCCATCCACCCGGGAAGCTGATGAAGTTTTGTTGTGCTTGAATTTATCTTTGGTTGGGATTGAGCTAAATAAAACAACCTTAAGACTTGGGATGGAAAATGATTTTACACCATTGTGATAATTCGAATACTCAGTCACCACAATTAAAAATATATTTCAATACAATTTATTCTAGAAAAAAAAAATAAGGCTATTTATTAACCTAAAAGCATTAAGATTCATATTTTTTTACAATAAATAATTCAGGACTTTTTTCAATTTATTTCAGTTTTCATGACTATGATTTTGGAGCTTGTTCAACGAGCAATGTAACAGTTGTTGGGTCCTTGAATAATGTTGTATATGGCAGTGTTTGTTCCTCGAACTACAACACATTTAATGTGAATGCCACCACAAACAGAGTAACTATTCGATATTCAGCAAGCAAAGTCTCTACATCGAACAAGGGATTTAATGCCACTTACCTCATATACTGTAAGATACTTTATAACGGTGGTATAATTTAGAGTATACATATCTTCACTTAATATTACATTTATGATTTTTAACAAGCATATAGTTTGAAACTTTATTTCACAGTGCTAAAGTATTTTTTATAGATATTATTTAACCTACACACATTGTTAAAAAATTTAGTTCGAACAGAGATCACAAACAAAGATAAACGAATTTATTTATTTAACAGCACTAAGCAAGGGAGGAAGCTGCAAAATAACAGATCAATGCAAAGCAAGTTTGACCTGCCTAAATGGAGTTTGTGATTGCATATCACCCGAGATCTTCGATACATTCACTGGAAGGTGCACGCCAAGCAAGTTTCTTTCAACATCATTACATCCCCAGTATAATAGTTTTTAATCCTAAAATACTCTGATTATTCGACTGATTATTATTTAGTAGGCAGAACTATAGATAATGAGCATTACACACACACACACACACACACACATATATATATATTAACATAGCCAAACACAAACATATATGTGTACGTGTTTTTTATGTGTACCTGACTAAAATCCCTATACAGGAATAATAATAGATGATTTGAACAAGATTAAAAAAAATATCCCTATACAGGAATTGGAATAATTGCATTTAAAAATTTTACAGTTGAATAACGAAATTAAACGATTTGATTTATTAGACTTATCTAGAATATGTTGTTCGATTTGTTTTCTTCTCGGTTGAATCCTTTATACTCCTTTGCCTACAATTATATATCAATTTTTTTCTGCATTGAGGATTGAATAGATTTATTGAAAATGTGAAAAATGAAAGAGTGTGGAACTTCACTTTTAATACATTAATACAAAATAAAAGTAATTGAACAGTCCTTCGTTTTTTTAACCCAGGAAAATCGTACGGAAGCCTCTGTGACGGCGCAACATGTGAAACTTACCTGATATGTTGGAATGATACCTGTAACTGTTCCAGTAACAATTACTACCATGACTCTACAACTAAATCATGCAGCGCAAGTAAGTTTGTTTTAGAATGAAAGAGAATCTCAACAGAAAGGCGTCGACAAGTGTTAAACTACGAAAGTGCACTTGGAACAGCACCAGACAAACTAATGAGCTAAAATGCTTTGATTTTGAAAGCCGTCATTTTCTAAAAATCTTTCAGTTGTTTTAAAACTATTTCAGGACTTTCCTACAACAGTAGCTGCAGCAATTACAGCAGCGAAAACCAATGTCAAAGTAACATGGTGTGTGTCAACAGCCGGTGTACATGTCAGAGCTCAGATTACTACGTCACTGTTTCAAATTTATGTCGAAATAGTAAGTGGCATGTTTATCAGTGAAAAATCAAGTAGCAAGGTTAACAAGGGAAAAAGTAGTAGCACCTGTATTGGTGATGGATTTTAGAAATCTAATTATATATTACTTTAGGAACTTGGAAATAACACACACACAAATATTTCTTATTTTCCAATCAACAAATTCATAGCAAGAAGAAACTTTTTAATTTTTTTGTTGTTGTTGTTTTTTTTTTCCTTTGATAGGTAAGGGCTATACTAATATAATGGGAATTATAATGTATCATTTCAAGGAATCATAACATATTTAAACCCAACTGCTGTGTTATTAAATACAATTCAAAACGTGTTTGGGACGTGCTTATATCGCTTTAAGGTTTTATTTTAATTTGTATAGCAGAAATTCAAAAAAAAAAATTCTCAGGGGAATCTCTCTAAGGTCTACTATTCCGACAAGTCAAAAATCCTTCACTTTTATTATCAAAATTATCGCCACTCGACAGAAATGTGTAAATGATATTATTATTAGGAAAGCATTTGATTAACAACAAAATACACGAATAGAGCGATGCTACTTGTAGGTCTAGTTTTTGACTAAGTATTTCACAACGGTCAGCGCACATTTTTTATATGCTTTAGTTTCCTGGTAAGCAATGACACCAAAAACATATTTTTTTAAATTCAAAATTTCATCTTTTGAAAGCAAAAAAGCTCACGTCGAAGAAAATAATCTTTATGTAAACGATATGCAAGCAAACTTTTAGTTAATAACTATTTCAACCGAATGAGATTGGTAAGACAGTTTTGACATTTAATGGTGATAAAAGAAATATTATCTACATATTATATTTTCTAGGAAAGTCCCACGGCAGTTTTTGTACAAGTAGCTAACAATGTTTCCTAGTAAGCAATGACACAAAAACATATATTTTATTTTTAAATTCAAAATTTCATCTTTTGATAGCAAACAGCTCATGATGAAGCAAAGGATCTTCATGCAAACAAAACTCAAATAACATTTTATTTAATAACGACTTTATCTATATGAGATTGGTAGTACAGATTTTACATTTAATGGAGATAGAAGAAACACCACCTATAATTATTTTCTAGGAAAGTCCTACGGCAGCTTTTGTACAAGCAGCGAACCATGTGAAACTTACTTGACATGCGTCAGCGGCATCTGTAATTGTTCCAATACTTCTTATTACCATGACTCTACACCAAAGACGTGCAACGCAAGTGAGCTTTAACCAATTTGTGCTAACTGTCCCGAATTTTTTTTTTTTTTTTTACATTTAATTTAACATTTGGTGTATCCTCTTAACTTCATTTGAATCATAAGTTGCTTTCAACACGTTAGATGATGGGGGTTTTTAAGCTTGCTACATTTTATCTTAATTTGCGTCCACCATATAGATTTAATTGTTGTTCTAAGTAATTCATTTGAACTGTTTTTCATGTTAGCTAGTGCACAATATAACTAAAAAGATGTCTGAACATAGTGAACGTATATATGTCTTATTTACTGACCCAAATGTGGCTCTATAAACATTATGAATATCACACTAGGCATTGATTCTTTAGTTTAAAAAATAGGCTAATCTATATTCGTCCCAATTATAGTTCAATATACATTGGGCTTTATATCAGATTTTATCATTTTGCCGTCAGACTGAAAAGAAATATTAGCATTACATATAATTTTGTAACAGATTTATTTGGATATGTGTATTATTTGTCACTAGATGAAGGAGATAGAAGTAAAGGTAATATGTAATTTTATGATAAATAAACAAAAAACAAACGCTTGGTGAAAAGTTAGGGATAAAGGAGCATGCATACGATCACACCAGGCATGTACATGTGAGTCAAAATAGATGGACATATAGCTTGAATTATTATAGTGTAAAGCATGGGGAAGTTCAGTGCGGCTAGATAACGTGTAAACAAAAAGCGTTTTTTTTCTCTATGAAGTTACAGCTGCAAAATTTTCAAATAAAGAAACTAACAGAGCTCTTTGCAGAAACTGTGCCAATCTGTCAATGTGCACCTACAATAAGGTATAAAGAAGTACAACGTGTTTATCGAAAGAGTCGATAGAACGGATATAATAGAGAAACACTTCGAAATAAACATCCGCACATAGAAATGGTATTGGCTCCTGTCATTTTAATCACTGCATTAGTGAGCAATGCAAACCAGATGTAGCAACTGAAATCAGCATACCAATCAAATCAAGTGGATCTTCTCTAATCCACTGGATAAATCGTCATGACATATTTTTGAAAGAGCTCCTGCAAAGAGGCTGTCAAATGCGAAATCCTAAAAATCAAGACTACCTGATCCATTACTCTATGGAGAGGACGGTCATAAGATTAATGTGAAAGGATAGCACCATTTAAGCCCCATTTAACTGTTGAAAACCGGTCCTTGAGGCCATTTAATCTGCCTTAAAAGTTTTAATTTGATTTTTGGTATATTGGATGTGTCTACTGTCCTAAAACATTGTCACTCTATATTTTGTTTCAGGGTTCTGGGTGGTGAAAAGAAAAATCTTACGGAATGGTCATTAACTCATTAAAGATCTTAATATCAATGTTTATCTAAATATTTTCATTGTAAATCATTGGCAAATAATGGCTTGATTTGATTCTGTCACAATCTGGTGTGATTGGTCTATCTTTTACTTACGAATTCTCCAAGACCTGTTATTCATGGTTATTGTGTCCTCCAGACTTGCATATTTTAACCACGCGCTTGAATTGTTAGTGGTATGAAGAAAAATCCTTCACCTAGTTTAACGTCTAGTTCTTTGCCTACTAGAAATTCAGCGCATAAGCCATCTCCTATAAATCAACAGGTTTTAGACCTGGCCTGTGATTCGATTCCTGAAAATGTAATGAGATTAGCTATTAATATTTTATCTGTATTGATATACAATATTTTAATTCCTTTCACTTTTTTCGAATTACTAAAATATTATCAAGAAATTATAACAACAAATTCTTGTTATTGTTTTTCAAAGGGTTGCTTTGAGCTTGTTCTCATTTGTCTTTTTTAAAGTATATTCTTTAATTGATTCATATTTTTTTCTTTACAAATAACATGTAAAAGCAGAGGTTCTCAACCTGCGTGTCGTGACCCCTTGGGGGGTCGAACAACCCTTTCACAAGGGTCGCCACCATTGAAAACTCATTTACTCTACAGTTATGAAGTAGCAACGAAAATAATGTTATTGTTGGGGGTCACAACCACATGAGAAACGTATTTAAAGGGTCAGGGCATTAGGAAGGTTGAGAACCACTGATCTAAAGAAAACAAACACATAACAAAAACAATATGTTAGATATGTTTTGTTATTTTAATTTTTAAATTATAAACTTTCTTTTAGGGGAATACAAATATGTATCTTTCACGTTACTCTATAATAGTAGGCTTTAACTAGAACTTATTTTAAATTATGATTTAATGATTCAGAGGAAATGGTTTCAACTAATTTTAAACATCAAATGTTCAATAAGTTTCAGAAGCGAAAGAGATCAATGTTATACTTATCGTTGGAATAACTATCGGCGTACTGGTTGCTGTCAGCCTTGTGTCTCTTGTAATTATTGGGGTGAGAATACACAGGAAGTTACACGATCAAAGGTGAGGTAAACAGTTATGAATGTAAAGGGTCTGTAGGCATTCTTTTTTTTCTCTCTGTTTTGTGTGTGTCAAGAAATTGTTTATCGAGGACTAACATGACGTTTTCACCAGCTAGTATTACAATATGTGTGTGTAATCTTCATCATCCATCAGATCAAGTGTTACTTTGGGCCTGTACCCTTAGGCCTGTGTCCATGGTGAAGAATGTACAATATTTCCCCAGATGTTCTTTGAGGGTTATTGGGGTGTTGTTGTAGTCTGATATTTTTAGTAGATGGTTTATGTTTAAGTATAGAAGTGTTCGGCAAGAATAAAAGGTAATATATTATCGTCTCATTTGGATGTTTGCAGAGTATCGCACATTTAATGTTTTCGCTAGTTTTTTTTCCCTAAAGGTAGGAATAAGTTATATGTGTCTTGTGTGCAGGTGAAATATTATGACGTGTTCTCGTCTGATAGGGAATTAATGAAAAATAGAAATAGGGTAGAACTGAGTGACGCCCTTCTTCCAGGACAAATTTTGATGAAGTGGCCACAACTTCCAGGACACACTTTGATTAGGCGGCTACTTCTTACAGGACACACTTTGATCAGGTGGTCCCTACTTCCAGGACACACTTTGATGAGTTGGATACTTCTTACAGGACACACTTTATAAAGGTGGCCACTACATCCAAGACATACTTTGATGAGGTTGCCACTACTTCCAGGACACATTATGATTAGGTGGCCACTGCCACAGGGACACATTATGATGAGTGGGCAACTACTTGCAATACACACATTAATGAGGGATCACTTTTTCCAGGGCGCACATTGATTAGGTGGCGTTTAAAGGAAATTATCACGATTAGTAAGAAGCAACTAACAACATTTGTACATCTTGCTATGAATACCTTCATTGTGTAACGTCCATTGTAAGCCTTTCAAACACACTCTGTAATAGAGACATTATGCCGTTTTGTAGTTTTGTCTTGGAAACAATTTCTGGTCCTTTGGCTTAGGCGAAGAGTTGATCATAAGTAAGCTGTCCAGCTTTGAAGCCAGCTTGGTGTTTATTGAGTATGTCAGTTGTTTCTGCACAGCAATAGATTTGATCGTTAATCATTCTTTCTCAACGTTGTCCAATGCAGGAGGCCGGGATGCAATATCTTGTGAAAAAAAACTTTTGTGATAAAACCTTTCTAGTCGTTTGATTTTTCACAAACTTTGTTTTGCGGGACATTGAAACCATGTGATTGAGTTTGTCCCCTTTGCGTATTTTTTAAAGCTTGCCCTAAGTGCTATCAACCAACGACGCCCTGTGTAATGCCAAACAATACGCCCATTCATAGTCTTTATGTTTTCATCATGTTGGTTATTACTCCTTTTGTCTGTGGCTTTCCATCCCATCAAGATCTAGAAGATGCATACAACATGTCTCAACATGGAAATCTGGCGCTGGGAGTCAAAGTTTACAATTTGGAAGTCTTTAGTGTCGTACCATGACTCAGTCACGTGGTCCAGGCTTGATTCAATATTTTCCAATTCCCGCCACACACTTTCTCCTGGCACTCCATACAAATTTGTAGTTTTATGCCATTTGTGTACCAGACTAAGCATGGTCACGTACTGGGTCAATTGTGCCTGTGCGAGTACGTTCCTGATCTAATAGATAGACAGAATCCACCAGATATTTCCGCCACAGTATTATGATATGTTTCATACCACGAATGGTCAATCGTGTACGTCCATGACGAGCCAGCTTTTGGTTCAGACACAGATAAGTTATTGAAAGAAGTAGAATAAAGCCTAGGAGGAGAAAACTACCCTAGTAGGAGTAGGGGCAGATTTAGTGTAACGTGACATGTTTTACTTTTTGCCATTTGAAATAGTGAGGGGATGGTGTTCAAACATAATATTTATTATAATTTTCGCAATTTTTCCATTCATAAAATACTCAATGTTGCAACCTGAGAGATTTACACTTCTACAACCATGCGTAAATTGCTAATACAACTCTTAAAAGATTACTGTTATATAGAGCTTGTTTACATAAATTTTCTCGTGCTTGCCCTCTGATTGACCCCGCATGAGACGCAGTGTTCACAAGGTGGTGTGGTTTAGGCCTTTGATGTATTCTTGTTTATGCCGCCAACTACTTAAAATAATTAATCTGTTCCAAGTAGTGTTTTGTAGAATGAATCTGATTGTTCTAGAAATGCCTTGTAGCAGCTCGAAGGCAGGGCTTGGGCGTCGGTAGACCCACCTATATAAGGGATTGACAGGCTGGGAAGGACAGAGATTTCAGATACATTTTCTTAACATTACGAGGCGTGTTTTATTCTTTGTGTATTTGTGTACTCATATGTGTTTATTTCGCATTATTTATTGGCACATTATTCTAACTGTGTTAACTGTGTACCGGTACAAGATCTACCATACTGTAAGTTGAATATTGTAATTATATTTTTCTTTTCTTTTGTAATTATCTTAAGACATAATAAATCTTATTAATTGTAACTAGAAACTATTTTGGGTCGTATCTTTAATATTGTTGATTCTATGGTATCGTCCTTTGTTAGGCACAGTTTACAACGAGCCAATTAAAATTAAAATAGGAGATTAATTTCTCCCAATACAAGTCAGTGCGTAACAATGACATTTTAGAGAGAGAGCCATTTATGATGCAAAGACATTTTAAATGAAATAAAGCTAATGTCTAACTAAAACGGGGGACATTTTTGAGACAATGCGCAAAGTTGTAACACAAAGACGTACCAAAGCTGCAACCTGCAAAGTTCTTGTACACCCGGACTACATAATGTTCTTGCACACCTTGACTGCTTATACTGTGCTTAAGTCCCTTCAGTAACGAATGGCACTTAATTCTACCAGTATTATTTTGTGCGAGGTTTTTCTTTCAATGAACAAGTAGCAAACTCAAAAAAATGTCATAATTAAAAAGAGTACTTGTATCCTTTCATCATCCCAAATATAGTATCGACGGCACGGGGATATCGCAGAGCTCTGGAACGAAGTCATTAGGCAAGAATGAGAAGAGAAGCGAAAACCAACGCAATATTTACAATCCAATGGCATTGACCTCACCAGCACGAGAAAGCAGTGAAGGAAGCCCAAACGCTCAAATTCAGTCAGACATAGGTAAAACAACAATTTATTTTGTTAAGAATATACTGGAACTTGAGTTATGTCATGAGAAAACTTCTTCTTGGAGCCATTTTATGCACAAATAGGTATTTTAATGGGGGCCCATATGGTATTACTTGATGGGACAAACTTGTATCTATTCACTAGCTATAGCCTGCCATCTACACCATTGACATGCGTATGTGTAATGCAATTACATAAGAGTTCTAATTAGTCCGAACCCACTCCCACCCAGTTACACAACAGCGCCCATTTTGTTCGCGAATCTGAACTAAATTAATATTATGACATCCTAACTAACTTTTTTATTGTTGTTTGTATCCATCCATCACAAAGTGACGATGAGGTAGAGTGGGCAGGACAAAATCCACAAGGCCTGTGAATATTCTTTTTAGGATTATTATGTGGTTCCTTTTACAGCAAATCACCTCTGGATAACCCAGGGGAACATCATTTGTAGATGATGCAGCGTGGCATCAGTGGCGTCACTCTTGTTGTCGGAATTTTTCATTGGGTCAATGTTATCCGCCTTCGGGACTCCATCTCCGGGTTGTGAATTCAGATTTTTCTTTCTCTCAGATGAGATACCATCCATGGTTATCGAAACCCATCCGCCTGGGGTGCTGGTCATGTTTTTTCTCGCCTGGGCTTTGGTGGGTATTTCACGCCAGACAACGACATTGAGATTGACTCAGCTTAGAACACCCGGCCACACAATACCTATCTTTTGAAACCGAAAAATTATTACAACTAAAAGAAATCATATTTAAAATGAGGCTATTTCCGCAAACTATAGTAATGTTTACATAAAAAGATATATTATATGGGGGGGGGGGGGTAATTGAGTTGAGTAATTATGATACTTTTAAAGTTACTTGTATACATGTTTTGTCAATTTTTCAGGCCCCCCTCCCCACCTGTCCCGAAATCCTTGATCTTAAATTGTATAATGAATTTATAGAAATAAAAATTGTTTTTAAGGGTTGTTCAATGGTTGGTTGTAAATTTTTTGTTCCACAGTTGATGAACACATTTACGAAGACTGTGATTCTCACGAAGAAATCTATCTGAACAACGTGGCGTTACAAACTCAAGACAACCCATCCGATGGGAAGGCTAACGATGAGTTATACGATGTCTTCAATGTCGTGAGCAAAGATCTCGTGGCAGATGACGAGCTTTATCAAACAGTTGCAGATGTGAGAACGAATGAAGATACGGCCTATGGCAATGTATTTTTTGCAAGAAATTAAAATACAAAATAAGGAATAAAAGGAAGTGACAAGCACATCTAGTCCAGCAGACACATATAATTACATTACTGATTTAAGGTTCAAAGCTTATGTAACTATCAAGTAGTAATGGTATCTGTCTTCTTTAAGTAATGAACTATTCTTGTTAGTTACATTATTTTAAGGGCAGTTTTAAAATTAAACTATTAAAAGGGGATTCAACTGTAAAATATTTTGTTAAATGTTATAAATAATATGTATTAAAATATAAAACATAGTTAGTTTATGGCCAATGGTTATGATTCGAAGCAAGAAGTGTTTGCTATTTGTACAAAAAAACAACACAAAAACGTGTTCACTCTTCATGACCCATCCAAACATTTTAAGTGACTATACACAAAGAGAAAATTCTATAAGTTTTTGTGTGAATTTTTTAACGAAAACCAGGATTATTTCCAGGAATTTGAGAAATAGATGTCGAGATGGTAAGGGGTTCAGACGTGGTCTGTGATTGTCAAATTGACGTGACAAAGTTGAGACAAGCATTCAACCCAATAGAAAGAAATAATATTTAAATGAAAAAATTAATGGTAAAAATGAACATTTAAAAAAAAAATATGTTAAGCTCTGAAACGACACTTACATAATGCCAAGTGATTCCTGGGGATTAGAACCGCTGCTTTAAATATACAATTATTTGAGCCAAGTCATCGACATTGTGAGTAACAATGGACTGAAGAATTGATCACGTCCATGCTCTGTTTCGTAAAGCTATTTGTTTAGTTATCTTTTGTTGTGATTTTAGAAATTTTAATTAGCAGACTTTTCATTAGTCGGTGATCAAATAAACAATTAATATCAAAGATTAATCTGAACATGGGAGTTGTGTACATAGTATGTTCTTCTTCCTTTTTTATTTGTAATGGAAATTAGTTTGCTCTTGCCCAGGTTCGTTATTTGGACTAGGGCATGGGTGGTCATTTGTGCTGCTCCTGGATTTTCAGTTTTTATTTAAATAGCTAAGTACAGTGGCGTCTCCAGTAATTAACAACTCCCCTCGCCGATCAGATTTTGGTTCCGATTCCACCCCCCCCCCCTCTTTGACAAAACCTGAAATAACATGACGCCACTGCTTTTTTTTTCTCTTCTATGTATCGAAATTGTTTTCCGAATATTTTAAGCGCTCGAAATATAGTTTTTGTTTGACTGATCAAATTTTATTTAATATGGTTTAAAATCATTCCCATTCACAATCATATTTACGGAGTCAGTTTAATATGGTCGGGGAAAAAACAATACCGTTTCCTCCTATAAAGAGCTTCAGAATTCAACGTCCAAATGCGCTTCTTTCTCCAAAAGATTTTATTTTTTATTTTCTTACCCCAAACTGTGTAATTGCTAAGCGATCATACCTTGTTGATACTTAACCTTCTAGCCTGATATCGATTTGTTTTTACATTTATACATTTACTTTACTAAAACTTCTCATATAGTGAATGATTTTGTCAAAAAATAATTTTTCAGCAAAAAATTCGTAAAAAATAAGACCCATTTGAATTATAATGAAAGTATATAATCATCTTTAAAAGTGATTCAGTCACATATCAATTTTTTATTGCATTTAAACGAGAAAAAAAGCAATTCTTGATTTTTAAAAAAAAAATAATAATTAGTTTATATGTGTACTTACAACCGCGAACTTCACAAAAATTAAATCCATTTTTTCGTACAAGGCTGATCTCTATATGTTTGTCTTACAATTGTGCTCTCTATATTTTTGTCTTTTACCAAATCCATTAAAATAATCACCCGTGTAAATGCTAAACTTAATCGTTCTATAAAATATGTAATTTTTCCTCTTTTGAACTAATAACAAATTGAAAGATTTTACTTTTGGTATGAATTCAATATTATATCCGCTTGATGATTTTCAAATGTTATTTCAATTTTGCCAAGTTATTCATCTCTTATATTAGAATTACGAACTATAATTGTATAAAAATATCATGTTAAAAGCCTACTGTTGTGAACCTACTAATAGAACACTTAAAATGGTAAACGCACTAAAGTAAAACTACTAGAGTAAACTAAATGTAAAATGTTTTAGATAGCTTTCATATATTTAAAATATATGTTTAAATAGTTAAAGAATTGTGGTAGTAAATAATTTGGTGAGAGATTATTATGATGCCCACTTAAATACTACATTTCAGCCAAGTGCTTTTTAATTTAATTCTGTTTTTAATTGTTGTTTGTTCGCTGACAAAGGCTTCCTGCTGATAGGTTCGTTGTTTCGTTGCGATCCGCTTTCAGGTTTTCCCATACTTTGTTTGACTCATTTCCTTTTTTCTTCACCTGGTTGCAGCCTCACTTCCTTATCACAATTTTAAACACTTATTTTTTCATTAAAATAAAATTTTGTACGTATATACATATTGATTTCACTAATTTTTTTTTGTATAAACTTAACTAATGACTTTATTATTTATGGGAATCTGAGCAAAATTTAATGGAATAATAAATCATTTTTTTAAAAATGTATTCTTCTTTTATTTACTTTTTCTAGCCACACATTTACAAAATCAAACATTGTTTTTTTTTAGGTAACTACAAAAAGTAAATTTCTAAAGCACTAGGTAATATTTGTAATAATACCTGTTCAAACTTCTCATCGTCTTGTGTAAATATATCCTATGAAATCGGTTTGTTTGTGAGAATTCATAATGAGCTAATGTTCTTTTTACATTTTCATGAAGAATATCTCTGCTTATATGAATGTTCTGTTAAGGTAAGGAACTTATTTTTTCTTAGGCAGTCATTTAACCTAGAGTGCAATCAGGTGAGATCCTACTTTTGGTGTTGTTTGTATAAAATAACCGTGAAGAATTTAATTTTTATTAGGTCTGTAGCTTCTCTTTTAATGTAAACATTCCAACTTAGGACGTCACACAGATTAATTTTCAAAATTTACCTTGCAGTTATAGAACTTGACATGAGATATTCTTTTATAGAACTTGACTTGAGATCTGCTTTTATATAACTTGACTTGGGGTTTTGCATGTTTAAACTAAAATGTTTGAATTAATTATTGATATTTCCTGGTAGGGCATTGAGAAGTATTTTAACAGTATATCTTTAATTGTTGAAGAGAAAAAGCCATGGTAATTTAACGATTGGCAAGCTACAATAAAGGCATCAACCTAAATTACAAAATAATGTCTGAATTTTCTACTTGTTATATCATTTGTCTTTATAAACGAATCACATTTTTCAAAGAATCAAATGTAAATGACTTTGACCAACTTAAATTTAACCATGGCTTTAGTAAGTTCATTGCGCGCAATAAAATAATGTTTGAAAATATGATCCCTCTTATTTTTGTTTTCTTTGTTATCTTGATTTAATAAGTTTATCTATGTGTTTTATCTTTGTTTCTGATTGATGCATTCGACCCTTTGTTTAGTCAGCATCACTACAGTTTATGAGCGTCGTTTTTAACTCCATAGATCATCAGAAGTTAATCATTGGAAATGCTACAGTTTAAAAGAAGAATGAACTACCGAATAAATTATTCGCTCGTGTATGTGTAAATCTGTCTTAAAACAGCAAGATAATATATAAAAAAATTACAATATATTTTAAAACGTATCTAAAAAATGTTGTTGTGTCTGTAGATTCACTAAAATGGCAGCCAGATTTAAAATTTTTAAACTGGCATATCACATATTATGTATCGTAAGGCTGATCACACAATTCTGGCTAAGTGGCGAAGCTTGGAAACATTTTTTTGCCGCAACCCCCCAATTGGTTTTTTAAAAAAAAATATTGCTTTTGGCCGAAAATGCACCCTTAATATAAAGATATAATTGCCAACCGGCCTGGACATCCTAAATTCCAACACCCTTGATACTACAACTAAATTAAAATGAAGTATTGAGATTATTATGATATTAGTTCGAAGTATGCTCGGATTTTCATGTGATGAATTTGGTATTGTTATTGTATGTTTAAAATATTAGTCACTATTTGGACCACTTCGCCTCTTTTATGATTTATAACGAGATTGTGCATTAACCATAAGGCTAGAGAATGATATATGTGCTGCCATATACTCAATTTAGTTAAGCACTTCAAGTAAATTTTAACAAGTTAACAATAAGCAAACAGGATATATTATGAATTTTTATCTTCGCATGCCAATATGGATGAGTGTAATTATTTATCAGCTCTTAATCCATTACTTAATTTTGATCTTTAATTTTAATTTCTTTGTCTCTCTCTCTCTCTCTCTCTCTCTCTCTCTCTCTCTCTCTCTCTATATATATATATATATATATATATATATATATATATATATATATATATATATATATATATATATATATATATATATA
>CAXITT010000435.1:119656-132156 GCA_964033795.1 Lymnaea stagnalis
ATATATATATATATATATATATATATATATATATATATATATATATATATATATATATATATATATATATATATATATATATATATATATATATATATATATATATATAGAGAGAGAGAGAGAGAGAAAGAAATTAAAATTAAAGATCAAAATTAAGTAATGAATTAAGAGCTGATAAATAATTACACTCATCGATATTGGCACGGCAAAATAAACATCATAATATATTCTGTTTGCTTATTGTTCACTTGTTAAAATTTACTTGAAGTGCTTAACTAAATTGAGTATAGGAAATGTGGCAGCACATATATCAGTCTCTAGCCTTATGGTTAATGCACAATCTCGTTATAAATCATAAAAGAGGCGATGTGGTCCAAATAATGACTAATATTTTATAACATACAATCACAATACCAATTACATCACATGAAAATCCGAACATACTTTGAACTAATATCAAAACAATCTCAATACTTCAATTACTAGCTGCTGGATAATCTTCTTTACTTCTTACAATTATTAATGTATCAATACACTATAGACTTAAGGTGTCCCAAACTTGTGTGTGCCTTGCCCTACCAAAGCCTTTCTAAAATACTCACATCACCACCCACCCCCCCTTTCCATGTAATCTATACTGAATGAAAACTAAATGATGGTTTTATGATAATGTTTTGAATGTGTTTTACGAAGAAATTGTTAGGAAACATAGTAGGTGAAATTTTCGAAGTATGTGAATTGAGAATTGAAATTACGAAATACGAATTTTTCTTTAAAAAATTAATCATTTAATTTAATGTACACAATTTAATTATTTTAATATGCAACGAGAGTTCAAAAAATATATTGTGAGATCACAAACTCAGTGTGAGATGACTATTTTAACGAAAAACCTGTGCTTATGCTTGCTGCACAGAGATTTTTATGTTAGGCTCCAATAGAGATAGCTTCAGTCTCAAGCCTCCACGCTGGGTTATATACAGTCATTTTTTTTAGCAGTTAATCACTTAAATAGCTAAATTCAAAATACGTCACAAATAAAAAGTACTTGGCAACAGCTGCACAATTAATCTCCATATTAAAAAACAAACTCATTAAATTAATATTTACCCCCCCCCCCCTTCCCCCTTGGCCACCATTTTGTTTTTAAATTGGACGAACTGATTTTCGGGAGCTAGGGTGGATGGTGGGACTGAACAATTTGTATAATGTTTGGCATAGGCAAAAAGTATATTTTCTAAATTTCAGTTCAACAAGATGACTCGAAGTTGGTTATTTAGTCTTCCGAAAAGTTTGTCATCAACGCATAAAACACACGTGAAGTTATTAAAAATGTTTGAAAAAATGGATTGATTCGACAAAACATCTTGCAAATTGTGTGTCCAGTAATTTTTTATATCTTAAAATACATTCGTACACCAAAACTTACTTTTACATGAAAATATTTTATTATAAACCAAGCATAAAGGTTTTGTTTTTAAAATGTATTTTTAAACACGGTACTTTTAAATGTAATTGTAGGTATGGCATTTTGCTGCAGGCAGTTTCCTTTGTAGGACTCCACCCTCAACCCTGATAGGTTATGGAGGTAAATGTAGAAGTGCGTCTGACTGCGTTACTTTCACCTGCACTTTGGGAAGTTGTGGATGTCACAATAACACGGAATACAATAACTGCACTGCGACTTGTGTGCCAAGTAAGTGAAATTCAAACATTTTATACATATTCATAACATTAAAGAGGAGCGCACTCTTTAGTTCACATAAAAGCTATTCGCATGTAATTGCTATATGTTACTTGAAGCAAAATCGGAATAGCCTTCAATATCATGTTTTTCATTCTTAGATTTTGGTTAGACAAAAATAAAAATTCCTTTTTTTTTAGCGAAATGGAAGCAATACAGAAGAGTACACTTGCAAAATAAATATATTTAGCCCTTTAAATTAGACTAATTACTTTTCATTTTTGTTGGATTGAATCTATGATTTTAAAAAATCACGGGAAAAAAATCACTTTTGACTAAAAATTAAATTGTCAAGGAAATTATTATTATTTTTTTTTTTAAAGTTTGCTAAAAGCATAATAAGGATTAAATGACAAAAAGATTACAAAAGATTGTGAAACCGTTAAATTGAAACAGACTTACCGTGTATGTAAAAGATTGAAAGAATAGACTGAAATTTTGAAATAAGAAATTGGAGTGAAATTCGATACGAAATGAACAGTTTAGGAGTGAATAAACGTTATCTTCAAGTAAATAGTTCATAACGAAAATTGAACGTTTATTTTTACATTAAAAAAATATATATATTTTTCTTTTCTTAATAAATAAACCTTTTTGTATAAATAGATTTCCGAAAACCAGAGCGCATTGATCATGCTAAAGTGGCATGGATACCAGCGCTATATAAAGATCAAATTAATCAAATCAATTAACATGCATCTAATTCAATTGAATAATTCAGCTGTATGATCAATCTTCCAAATATCATGGTTGTAAGTCTACACCGAAAACTTACATTATCGCCACCTACCGATTACATTCTACAAACACAGAAAGATAATGGCGTAATTGCTTAAAAACATATAGTTAAATAGATATTTTAAAAAAGAATGTTTTGTGACTCCTCATGGATGAACGTAAAAACTCCCTTTAGTACTAACTATGTACGTGCTCTCTAATAAATGTCGACTTTCAAATATACTGTTGTAAAGATATAAAATACCCTTTCCGACAAAGCATCATTTATAAAATAATACCCAAGGGTTCCTGATAAATAAATTGTTAAACTAATTCCAAAACCACACATTGACGTTTCCCAAATCCAAGCATTATACGCGATGGATGTGACAACTGACATGCCGTGTAGCTCAAAACCCCCAGGTCAAACCACAGTTTCGTTAAGGGGCGGCCTGTCCTTTCACAATAAATTAAAATGCCACGCATTTTATCAAAAGATTATCCATGTAAACTGTTCAATACAAACGCAAAATTTGATGTAATGGCTTGCTATTACATCTTGTGGGTAGAATTATGCGTTTCCAATCAATGAAATTACAATATACTTTTTTTTTAGATATCTGTAAATTGGTATGTGTTAGATATCGCTTAATGCTTTTAGCGTATTTGCCAGAAAATATAAAAATTTAAACGAAGTAGTCTTTTAAATGTAAATACAATTTATTAGATTTGTTTAATAAATACCTGATCTTGTTCGCTGATTTTCTTTCTCTGGAATGTTTGACAGGTCAATGCCAGTTTTACATAGTCCCGTTGAACCATATTTTCAGCATTGTGCGAACAATTAAGCCTAAATAAAATATAATATGAAGTACTATTGACCAAAAACCAAGCTGGATTAGTTTTCATGTTAACCATCTCACGATCTGACACCTGTAGCGCTTGGCTTTATTTGACTAATGTAGCGTGTCATCGTTTCCGATGTTTGTTTTTTTTCTTTACCGTATTGAAATAAAAATTGTAGAAATATTTCACAGTTTCAATGATTACATCGGGGGAACCACTACCTATTCTCTCAATGCAGCATTGTTCAAACTGTTATTTCTCTCTCTATCTCGATCTCACTCTCTCTCTCTCTCTCTTTGTCTATCGATCTATCAATCTATTTATTTCTTTATTGATCTAACTCTCTACCTTGTCCATCTATCTCGTTATCTCTCTCCCATTCTCTTTATTTCTCTCTCTCTCTCTTTGCTTATTTATCTCAATCTCTCTCTATCTCTCTCTTTCTTTTCCTCTTTCAGCGTTATTTCCAGAGATTTGACGTGAATATTTTTTCCTATTTTAATGACCTTTGTATAACACATATTTTAGACAAGTCTATGTTTATTTCCTTAGCGTTTTTCCCTGCAGTAGATCTGTCGACAGAGAAATTAACCCTAAATTCAAAAACTTTGAATTCCTATTTTAGGATTTAACACCACCATAGCATCAGGATACGGATACGTGGTCAGCCCAAACTACCCCAACTATTTTAGCAACAACGGGTTCTACACTTGGACATTTCGTGGACCACAAACAAGAAACAGCATTACACTTGAGTAATCCTTTTTTTAATGTTTTCAAATATTTGTAGAAATGCCAGATTTTTAAAATATTGTCTTGTTTGTTATTATTTTACTTTTTTAAAAATAAAATAAAAAGTCTGTCAAGATAATATTATTATACACGAATTGTACTACGAACGGAAAATTTCAAGTTAAATATCTAGGGTGGTTTAATTACTTAAAAACGAACCTATTATATAACAGACATCTCTTTATTAAATACACCAATCCGAAAATCTAACACACCCTCACTGCTATCATTACAAAAACCATTACAATAACTAACATTACCTAAATACGTCACAAAATCCCTACATATAGATACAGCTACACATATGCTCTGTACACTAAACACCTTTTTTTAATACCAAATTAGTAATGCCCTAAATCAAATTCACAACAACTTGTAATCGTAAATTAAACTTAAATGGAAGAAAGTTCTGGTTCTGGTTGTGGTTCTGGTAATGTTTTGCTGCTGCATCCATGTACTGACATCTTTGCAACGGTTGGGGGTATGATGTAGCTATTCTAACAGCTCCTAGCTGATGCCAGGGCAGCCTAGAAACTTTCGACTGATGTCGAGTTCACAGTGGCATCGTTCAGGAGGTCCCATGCTATTATTGTGCGTGGGAAGAAAGATTGTTGATACTGCACTGTTAAAAGCGAAGTAAAATATATTCTCAAATTTATGGTTTAAAAAAAAAAATGAATATTTGACAAATATTCATCATGTTGAAAATTCTGGTGCAAGGTGACGTAGTTTGATTGTTATAATTTATTCATGGGTAAAATAACTAAATAATGAAATTTCAAACACTTTCGCACAACATGACTCAGAACAAAAATCCTCAAATGCCAGGACAGGGTCCCAGAAACTGAGGTACTTACACAGGCATGTCTCACCAGAATCTTTATACGTTAACTCAGTCACAGCTTGGCTATACAGGACATATTGTGAGAATTTTAGACGACCGCTTTCCCCAAAAAAATGTTTCATGGATGGAAAGATCGCGCAGGGATGGCGTCTAGCTGGTGGGCAGAAGAAACGCTGCAAAGACAACCTAAAAGCCCCAATTTAAGCTTTTGATATCAAACCGGCGACTTGACAAGATTCAGCAAAGGATCGAGCATTCCTCCTAATAAAAATGCCAACATACAGCATGACGCAAACAGAAACACTGTTGCAAAAGATCAATCAATAAAAAAGACAACCCCGAAAAGCACTATGTAGTAGGGCAGAGTATATTTCTGTCAGATTAAACCCTGGTATAGAGTGTCCAACCAGCTGAGGCAGCAAATAGCTGAGTAAAGTAATTGCTACTGATCTGGCACTTTCCTATGGTTTAACTAGAACAGGTGATGCATCAGTACAGTAAAAAAAAAAAAAAAACGACCAGTGTCATAAACTATATTATTATATATTTGACCAACTTGATGTTTTCTTAAGGGAACAGATCATATCAAATCAGTCTATGCTCCATTATTTTCCAGGAACTGGGTGGTGTAGTCATCTTGCTGATTTTGGGATTTATGTAAATATATTCTTAGATAGTGTTAAAATTTTCTCTTCAATCTGTTCCAAGAATAACGATCCGATACTATGGCTAAGTTTTTAATATCTTTCAAAATGGCAACCAGACATTGAATTGTCTTGTTAGGCCTTCAGGCTACTACCAATTCCGCTTTTTAGTATTAACCTACCTCCCATTCTACTCACCACTACTTGCTTCTTCTGTTCGACATCATTGAACTTTTTGTCTGAAATGGGATACTGTCTCGCCTGAAGCGTTGTACCCTTACCTGGAGAGGAATACCCTGGACTGGATAGGTATTTTCTGGTCTAGAGGGGTAAAGTATGGCCTAAAAAGGTATTGTTTGGTCTAGAGAATTAAAATCATGGAATTGAGGAATATCGTTTTCACTAGAGTGGTCTGGCCTGTACTGATATTGTAATGCCTTTAGTGGTATAGTCTGAAGAGGTAGTGTCTTACTTAGATAAGCATAGGCTGGAAGTTTATTGTCTGGCCTAGGGGTGTATAATCTGGAGGGGTATAGTCCGTGCTGAAGGGTTATAGACTGGCTTTAAAGATGTAACAATATAGACAGGTATCTCACTTAACTTTCATTATAAAATTGAACCACTAAGAAAATGTATATATAATAAGTATTTTATGTATTTTCCCTGTACATTTCTAAGGTAAGGAGCATAGTCTGTCTTGGCTATTTAACCCGGGTTTGTATATATCTGTATATACTCTGCTTCCCGAGACGTTCCATTCATTCCTAGCATCCACTGCAAAGAAAAATTTAGTGGCAGTATCCGTTTGATTAGCCTTGTAAACATTGATAGACAGAAGCTGATAAATGCCGACCATTGAAATAATTTTAACGATTTTGATTGCCGAACTAACACATAGTCGTAATTCGATGGTCTTTTTTTTTTTTTTAAATATCTAGGTGTTTGTAATTTCTTTAAGACTGATACAGGTCTTCATTCGCCACATAATGGCGATATTGCCAATAGAAGTTAATGATTATTTTGTTTGAAAATTAAACATGTATAAAAAGAATCTTGAAAGAGTGCAACTTTATATCCTTACCATTATCAGCTATGCGGTTATGACATAAATGTACTTTGCTCAAAAAATTAGATATTGTTCTTAACTGGATAGTCGGGATATTAAAAACAATTGGACTCGCTTATTTATTTAAAGGCCAATTTAATGCATTAAATATATATAACTTCTTATTATCAAACACAGTATATAAAAAATTGGATGTATACATACCAGTGACATTTCTTGTATTTCATGTTCGCTTAAATGGCCAGAAGGATAACTATTTTTTCTAAAATATATTTTAATCTTAATTAAATATTCTGGCCTTTTAAAAATAGCAAGGAAAGGAAATTTTAATATAAGGTAATACATATGTTTTTTTTATATATACATATTTTTATTATTTTTTCAGACTTTTTAAAACATATTTTGAAACTCATACCAGCTGTGAATATGCTTACATCGCTGTGTACAATGGCGGCAGCAGCAACTCTCCTCTGCTTTATAAAGCTTGCAGTCTAAACAATACATCGTATAGAGCATTCAAATATACAGGGAACTACTTGCACATTGTCTTTAAGACTGATGGGTCTCAACAGCACAGAGGTTTTATTGGAAGTTATTACATTCAAGGTGAAAAAAAAACAAAATATCATTACATACATTGTTCATACATTACGTACATTGTTTATACATTACGTACATTGTTCATACATTTCGTACATTGTTCATATATTACGTACATTGTTTATACATTACGTAAATTGTTCATACATTACGTACATTGTTCATATATTACGTACATTGTTTATACATTGCGTACATCGTTCATACAGTGCGTACATTGTTCATATTTTTTCTCCATGTTCGGCTTTTGATTTGTTTTCCATTAAGTTGAAAGAACGTCTAAAAAACGTTAAAATAGTTTTTACACTTTGTTCCTGTAGCATGATCATTAGAATTGGGAAGATGAACTGTCAATCAGGGAAGGACAATTAGTGGTGCATGCTTGTTTTATTTCTCTAGATTTCAATACAACAGTGACTGCACCCTATGGAACAATTGTTAGTCCGAACTATCCTGGTAAATACGACAATAATGTATTTTGCTATTGGCGAATTCAAGGGCAACACAACAGCTATATCACATTAAGGTATACAGTTACTTTACCTAATTGATATGTAACTAGGTAATTAATGGTAACGTGTATATAGCAAGTTCACTCGAGGAAACTTGCCTCTCATAAGATGTAATAACAGTTTGGCATATTACATTGTAAGAAGCAATGGTGAACGCTAAAATATAAGGCTGTTTTAGTATGAAACTTAAATATCATCTCTTAATTTAACTTTGAATACATTTAATTAATTGTTATAAAAACTGGTTTTGTGCATTTCAAAAACAAAATCCTAACAACTCTAATCGATGGATGATATGATGATGCTCAAAAATTTTAATGTTACTTTCCAGTCTATATGAAACCGATCTTGAGTATTCGACTTCATGTTATTTTGATTATGTTGCATTGTATGACGGTGAGTCTGACAGCTCACCAATCATCCACAAAACATGTAACAAGAATGACTCGAAGCCAAGAATATTTGTATCGACAAGGAATACAATGTACATAGTCTTTCAATCAGATGGTTTATTTGATTTCAGAGGATTCCTTGGCTACTACAACATTCGATGTACGAATAACGAAGTAAAATTGTGCTTTTGTGTTTGTAAAAAAGTAATTCAGCAATAATCGAGCCTTCTAAAAAATTATAAGTTTTCCTTTATATCGATGATGTTTTAGCAATAGACTGTTGCAGAGTTTGAGAGACTTTTTGCATTGCTCTAATGAAAATGTCTAGCATCCCAATGTCTTTTTATATGCCGTTTGATTTTTAAACAATAGAACAATAAGGACAAATATGTTCATTTCTGTTCATAACAGCGCACAACTCTTCCATATCTCAAATGATCGGTACCATTGCTAATCCGGGATTTCCCGTATCTTACCCGTCAACGTCTTACTATTCATGGACAATTGATGGTGGGAATGAAGTGGTCACTGTAAGGTAATTAAGTCCCAATCAGGTTGTTGCTGCAATTTATATATATATATATATTTATTTATTCTTAAAATTGTATTCCATTTTTTATTATTTTACTAGCAAGATAGGAAGTATATTTAATTCGTTTAAATAAAATGACAACAATGAAATTTTACTGAGTTAGATAACAATTTCAGACATGACTTTGCGAAATGATAGATACTTTTATAATCTTGTCCAAAAAATAATTTTATCTGTGTTGTTTATTTTTTCAATAAAAAGTGATTGTAAAGAGATTATTATTCAACTGTCTTGATTTCATAACATTGACATCGACAATATTTTATGGAAAAATTCTATGAAGGAAAGTAAAAATTTTCTGTGACATGATTTGAATAGTTATAAGAAATATTAGTAGCTCATTAAAACTTAATTACACATTATAATGGGTAATGCAAAAGTTAAAATTATTATTAAAAAAAAAAAAACAAATATCAACATTCTCATTACATTTACATGTTTTTGCGATCTCTGTAGTAGAAACTGGGTTGCCAAGGACGTGGTCGGATCAGGGTGGCACAAAAAAAAAAAAAAAAAAACTAATGGATGGGCGGAACTTTGGGTGCACAATAACTAAAAACAAATCATTGAAAGGGCGGTAAAATTTTGACCAACCCCAGGTGGCACATATCTTAGATTCGATCATTGTTGTGATTGTTAATTTGTTTGTTATTTTTGTAATGAATTTCTTGTTTTACAAAAATCATTTTACATATTATATATATATATATATATATATATAAATATATAAATATACATATATATGTATATCTATATAGGTAAAGTGATTATATGTATATATGTCCAATATGTGCTCCTGTACAATTCATCCGATTGCGATATAACTTTAATGCGTTTTTAAGGGAAATGTTATTATATTAGTTATACAAATATAATTGAAAACAGAGCTAATGCATTGGTGGAATGAATTTAATCGAATACAAATAGCGACATTTAAGTGTCTGTGTTTCATAATAAGTAGGTTTCTGAATTAGAACAACCATTGTGCAATTTTTTTGTTTGGTGGCACTAAGTTCAGTTTTTTTTTCTGAAATAAGCTATAAAAATATACTTTCAAACACATGGGTGGATGAAATGCGTTCCTATGCCATTTATCTGATTGCGATGAAATGTGGTGAATCGTTCACAGTCATGTCCGAAAATATTTCTGGGGTAATTTTTTTTTTCTTTAATAAAAGGTATCAATCTAATTTCAATCATCGCTATCAACAAAACGATTTTTGATTGTTCAGAACCTCCCTTGAAAAAATGACACATTAGGACTATAAATTTGTTGCTAGGGGAGAGAAAACACGCTCGTGCAGTTGTGGTGTAGAGAGCATTTCTATAACAGTTTTTATTTGCTTTGTATGTTGTGAAGTTGTTATAGTAAATAACGTTATAAATGTGTTGTGGATTTGTATAGCAATAATAGAGTAATTCTGTAAAAGAATGTTATATTTTTGAAGTTGTTTTATTTTAAAATACATTCAACCTCCCGAAACGTTATCAATGTTGTTATCAGGTGACACAAGCCAATCGAAATATTTCTTGGTAAACATACACAAGTGCAATTCATGTTTCAAAATGACATCGTTCGGTGCAACAAATGTCATGCGCGAGAATGGCATGCCAACATTTAAAGGGCAAGTGTAAATTTATAATCGTGCAGGATCACTACTACCTCTTCCGAACACACATCACACATTTCTTCAAATTTATTTCATGGGTAATACTGATGAACAAATCGATCAATGTTATCGATTAAATAGTAGCCGCTAAAGGAGAAATGGACGCTGCAATGCAAACTTTATTCTATTATTACAACGAATTAGATCGATTGTTCAGTACTGCCCTTGAACAAATTCCAAACGGGAAAGGATATCGCACATGAATTATGCTGCAAAGGGGTCGGGATTCAACCAGGATTGTGATCTGACCGGGATCGGGATACGACGGGATCGGGAATCCACAGGTTTGGACTACCGACGGGTTCGGGAACCCACCGGTATCGGATCCCGTAAGGATCAGGATCCCATCGGGAACTGGATTGAACCGGTATTAACTGGGATCGAGAATCGTCAAGGATCGGGATCTCACATTGATCGGGATACCGAAGGCATGGGAATTCCAAGTGTATCAGGATTTCCCCGGGTTTGGGATCCAACCGGGACCTGGACCACTCCAGAGACCGGTACACCATGGGGATACCGGGTCGATTGCTATCATCTGGGATCGGGATACCATGGGGGACGAATGGTTTACAAATGAGTTTTTATAGGAGATAAAGTATTTTCAAAAATTAATATAATGATGTTGTTCTTTTGATATTAGGCGGTTTTTCCTATGTTAATTAATAGGCAATTGTTTTTTTCAAATGCAATCCCGGGCAACGCCAGGTGTAATGGTTAGTTTATACTTATATATTTATATAGACACGTTTGTTCCCGTACACGTTTAAATTAAAAGCTTTTTCGACGCGTGAGAAAGGTCACATACAGCTTCCCATGTGAGAAGCATTGATTTTTATAATCTAGTCCAGACTCTTGTAGCGGTTTGATTTACCCATTGATTAGCTCTTTTTAAAATTATATTTATATAGCTCGATTGATAAAAAGACAAATTTTAGTGTCCAAGTCCCCTTCGCTGTGAACTGACAGAATGCATCTATGTCGGCGAGCATACCTCCGAAGAAATTCGGCCGAAGAAATTCGGAGGTGTCACACGGATCTTACCTCTGCGTGATGTGGAAGACTTGTAGGGAGGGGACTCCTGAAGCCAAAAGTTCCAAGCAAAACGCTTGACTTCCAATGCAACGGAAGTTGCACGGAAGTTGAGCTCTAACATTATTACGTGTCGCCGATAATGGATATGAGGCTTGGGATTTTACTTAAAACCCTTGCTGAGGATTAAAAACGCGACCGTTTCGTCCCGACACAGTCCCGCCCGAGCTACTCCCCGAACGGTGGGGTGAGGTAACGCAATTCTTTCCCCGGAGAGGAAGCAAAGCCGTTCTGACCCACGTCCACACAACTCCCAGTAACGCTGGGAGAAAGTTAAGCTCGAGACTACTCCCGGAGTGGAGGTAAAGCCGTGCCACAACAAGGAACGTACGGCTCCCTGGACAGTGGGGGGGGGCAACGCAATCCCCGGAGAAGAAGCAAAGAAGCTCCAACCCAACGTCTAGACCGCATGACTCAATGGGCACCGGGGGGGGGGTGACGCAAAGCTGTCCCATGCGAGTAGACGCAAACTGCCCAGAACACCATTTTACTCGAGACCGTGTTGCATGTCCGGAATCCCCAGGGACTACTAGGCCATGTTGCATGGCCATGGTCCTAAGAAATAGACTCTCGACCTCCTTAGAGTATTGAACTTTATTAGTGTCCCAGTCACCAAAACGGAATATTGGAAACTGGCTATACTATTTCAGAAACCTTATTATATCGCAGACACACTAAAACGTCGCTATTTGTATGTCGTTAAATTCTACCCACAACTGCAACAACTTTTTTTGCTCATATTAAAAAGACGAATGTTGGGCCCAAAACGGACTATTAAAAAATATGTGTACTATTTAGAATACTTTGTAGGCGTGCCCTTAACAACTCGCCAATTTTTTTATCGCAATTAGATGAATGTTACTGGAACACATACGGAAATTATACTTACTTAGCTATAATAAAATTTAGGAAAACGGATTTAAGAGTCCTCAGCCCAAAACGGGATGTTGGAAAATTTTTGAAATAATTCAGAATAAATGTGCAGTCGC
>CAXITT010000435.1:134656-211079 GCA_964033795.1 Lymnaea stagnalis
ACATACATACATACATACATACATACATACATACATACATACATACATACATACATACATACATACATACATACATACATACATACATACATACATACATACATACATACATACATACATACATACATACATACATACATACATACATACATACATACATACATACATACATACATACATACATACATACATACATACATACATACATACATACATACATACATACATACATACATACATACATACATACATACATACATACATACATACATACATACATACATACATACATACATACATACATACATACATACATACATACATACATACATACATACATACATACATACATACATACATACATACATACATACATACATACATACATACATACATACATACATACATACATACATACATACATACATACATACATACATACATACATACATACATACATACATACATACATACATACATACATACATACATACATACATACATACATACATACATACATACATACATACATACATACATACATACATACATACATACATACATACATTAATGTATATATATTTAAATTTATATATATATATATATAAATATATCACCTTTTAAAGTAAAATGATGGGGATTGAAAAAATGGAAAATATTAACTGAAACATTAGGTCTACAACGGGTTCAAAATTAAGTAATTACTTAACTTTCACTTTAAAAAATGTGTTGTCTTCATTGGTTTCATCGTTTAGTCATGTCATTGTTTATACTGTTTTGGAAATAGCGATAAACAATTTCGATTAAATTTATTTTTAGATTTTTTATTCAAATGCAAGGATTTCCAGACTGTGAAGATGCTGTACTTGGTGTGTACGACGGTGGAAACACGAAAGTCAAATTGATTTCACAATATTGCCAGTCCAATTTTTCAGCGAATCTAACATCAACAACTAGTTTGATGCACATTGTTTTTAAAACAAACAACAGTTCTTTGGGTGGCCCAGGATTCAATGCATCTTTTTTCGTCAAAGGTGAGTTGGTCATGAACATATTTTAACACAAATAGATTACTTTATTTTTAAACATTTCGAATTTAAAATGATATGTCTGATTTTAAAATAATAAGTTCGATGTCAAAACACAATATTCGATTATAAAATAGTACATGCGATTTAAAATAAAATATCAGAATTTTAAATAGATAAAGATTTCTAAAATAAATAGATGAATCAAAATATAGAACACAAAACTGTTATGAAAATATTAACAGAAATTAATGACATATTCTATTTTATTGTTTACCAAACATTTTCCTTATAATAAAGAATGTCTTTTTTAAAGATGCGATGTAATGCATATACAAATATTATACTTTTTTGTCATGAAAAATAAGTAACTAGATTTAAAAGTTTGCCAGTCCAGAATATGTGCTGGTTCGGAAGACTGTAGTCACATGTATCCATAAGAGAAAACTCTGAAAAAAATCCTACAAATTTCTTTTTTAATTAAAGCACCGATGTGCATAGTTTATATTGCAGCAAATCCTGCCGGTCGGTTCCACTGACATTTTGATGAGCACTGGTGGAGGGTTCAAGCAAATAAATAAAATGAAAAAATTTAAGCAAAACTTGTTTAATATAATAAATGTCAGAAAATGATGAAAAAGTATGTGTTTTAATAATTGGATGTGTTTCAAAGTCTTATTTATACAGATTAACGCTTCATTGGCAGGCAATGCATTTTAACACGGATAGATCCATAAATGCGTGTATTAGTCTCATTTATTAGTCTCATTTATTAGTCTCATTTAGCAGTCTCATTTATTAGTCTCATTAATCAGTCTCAATTATTAGTGTCTACATTTGTTTGTTGCTTTTCTTGGCAACATTCATAAATAAATAAACATTTTGACATGAGTTAAGAACTATGAGAAGTTCATTAAAAAATTAATATGTCAAACTAAAACCATTTTCTAATGTTTTAAATTACACCCACAAAAATGACACTAAAATATGATTTGAGAGGAACTTGTCTTTAAACTGATTACGTTTTTTTTCATTTGAATATATACACTAACACGTGCAATATATGTGCATATGAAGTTAAACAGAAGTCCAAACAAGAATATGTAAACGTTTTTTGATGTACGATTGTTGGGATGTAATATTGAGATGTAAAAAGTGACGGTAAAAAAATTAAGATATAAAATTTTAAATTCTAAAAGTAAGACGTACATTTTTACGACTCCTAAGTTCGATGTAAATGGCTGCAAAGTAATAGAAAAAAATGTAAACTTTTTGTACGATTTGAAAGATGTAGCATCCTGCTATTTTCTCAAATGATGCAGAAATGCTACATTGTAATACCAATATAAATCAGTTTACATGGAACTGTAACATTTAAAATGCTACAGTGCAATTTGGAAGTTGTGTTACTGTTCATTGATAACATTTCCATACGTTTTACAGACTGTAAAAGTCATTGAACGAATTTCATATGTTTCTTTGTTCCGTCATCGTATAGGGCAAATGTCGTAGGGTTTCGTTTTACTCTTTGAACTTTCTAAAACGCTCTGCTGGCTGATCACTCGTTTATAACAAATCACAGAGATCGGCATTTGGCGGGAATTTAATTTTCGTTTAACTACCAGGTACTTACAAAGTTTTACTTCTCCCAATATTTATCAATATTTTTTGTCTGTTTATGTAAAGGATAAGTACTTTAAATTATTTGTAATGCATATTAAAAAAAATAAATAATAAAACAATAATGGAAGCAAAATGCCATGGAATATGTCGTTTGTCTCATATACTATACTTCTGTTAATGGATTGAAGGTTAATTTTAATATTTAGTTACTTAAGTTAAAGTTTCTAATGCTCAATAAAAATATATTTTATATCTCCATCGTGGCTTTACAAAATAGGAACTGCTTTTGACCCATTTTTATCCGGATGTAGTCAAACAGATGGCTACATCGATAGTGAGTGCTACTCGTCAAACAGGATACAGAAGAACACGATTGCTATTTTAATAAGCAGCTGACACAGCTGGAAAAGTTCCAGGCATAAGTAAGTACATCTCACGAGGTCGCTCAGTTGTGTTATAAATAAATAAACCACGATTACAGGTTGCACTAGAACAGTATCAATAGTATCATCTAAGTGCTGCTCTTGTGTCAGAACAATAGAGAGGGGGAAGAGAGAATTAATGATTTTTTTTTTAAAATAACTATTTAGAGAATGTTAAGATTTAGGAAAATTACTTCCCAGTCACTTTTTGATGAGAACAGTTTATTTTTTTTTTATTTAGACAGGATATTTAATATTATTAACTTTTTAAATTAATTTTTGGTAAAAAAGAAAATTTTTTATTCAGGGTTTTTGTTTTAAAATATTCGAGTTTTTTTGCTTGTCCATCCACATAGTGAATAAGAACTCAAGTCAAAATATTAGTGAGTTACATTATTGGAACCATCTACATATTTATATTGAATACTGATATATCATTTTGGGATACCGGTGACATTGAAAAAAAAAAATTGTGCTTTGTTGTTCATGGCGTTGTGAGAACAGGTTTCCGATCGCTATCTATGCCGTCCAGCACTTCACAGATGTACATGTGTACACCAGTAGGAATGATAAGAGGATGTTTAGGTCAGGTCAACTAAGTGTAGTATTAGCTCTGTGGAGATGAGTGGGTGTCCAATGTTTGCTCGATGTAGTGAATACGTTTGCAGATTTCCCATGCTCATATGTTCAAATTCCAAGGTTGCATTTTTGTAATCTCCAATGAGGGGAGCGGCAATTAAAGTGGCTTTCACTCGCGGTCTGGGAGTAGTGTGTGTTCTCTATGCGGGGGGTGGGGGGGGGGGTGGGGCAGAGTTGCAGTAATTCTTTGGGGTGTGTTCGGAATGTGTCAGAAACTGTATTTTTCTTACCATGGTACTAAACTATAGTTGTTTTTTTTAATATCCATATCTGTGGGGATTGCCACAACCAGGTCTTAAATGTCATGTATTATGAAGGTGATGATGCCTCTTCTGTCTTGGCACTTGAACGTGTAATAAGTATGCCGTAGGATATATCGGTTTGTAATGTGGTACACATTTTCTTTTAGTAATACTATATGTAGTTGTTTCACGAGTACACGGTGTAAAATCTCTACTCATTTTGTTTGATATCCCGCTAACGTTAATTTGCATGAGATTTGAATGTAGCGAATGTTTCAAAACTTGCCAAGTAACTTGGGTCTTAATAGACGAGACGACGCCAAGGCTCGGATGTTTTTGTCTATTTCTGTTTGTCTTCATCACCTTGGTGATCACAGTTTTTTTTTCTGTCACTTTCATTCCCATACAGATTTAAAAGCTGCATACACCATGTCTTAACACGATGGTCAAGCACTGGCAGTCCACGTTTACCAGTCAGAAGTCTTCATTGTTGTGCCGTCCCTCAGGCATGTCGTTTACGTAGGATTCACTATTTGGACATTCCCCACCACCTACTATCTGCGGGAACTTCATGTTTCTTTGTAAGTAAAGGCGATGTTTGTATTAGACAAAGGATTGCAACGTACTGACTAAGGATTGAGTAATGCAATATGACACGCCTTACACTTTGACATTTGATGGGGGCACAGCCTCCTCCCAAAGACAATAATTTGTTTTAATTCAAACATCTTTGCCTCTCATTTAAATGGCGTTCAAGATACTAAATTTTTTTTTTTGTATTTCCAAAACAAGAAATGTACTTTTTTTCAAAGACAATTGTTTTGCTTTATTTTCCAAGAATAATAAAAATGTATTTGTATTTCCAAGAAAGTAATTTATATTTATTTTTGAAAGATATTATTTAGTAAAGTAAACTTATGATAAATCAAATTGGAGCACAAATATGTTCAAATTAAGAGTCGTAGATGTTTTTGTCAACATTATAAAGGTACTGAATTCGTCCACAGACTTGTTTAAAATCTATTAGAACATCGGCTCTCAAACTTCCTAATGCCGCAACCTCATGTTTTGTTGACCTCAAACAATAACAATTTTTTCGTTGCTACTTGATAAATAAGTTTTCCAATGGTCTCTGGTGACCCCGGTGTAAGGGTCATGATACCCCCAAAGGAGTCGCTACCCACAGGCTGAGAACCGCAATAATAATAGAAACGTTTTACACATTTAAACATAATATTTTTTTATGCTTTAGATATTGTGTTCTTTGTAAATTACACATTGTTGCAACCTGACTACCATACAACAGTATTTACACGTATACAAACTGAAACATGCTTAGGCTGCTTACACAACTCTTTCAAGGTGCAATTTTCATGAGAGCTATTTAACGGTGCAAAGACGTTTTAAATTAAATAAAGCCATCGTCAAAACTAAAAAGGGACATTTTTGAGACAATGCGCAAGGGGCATAAAGGATTACCAAAAGCTGCACCCTGCTGAGTTATTGTATATCCTGACTATATAATATTCTTGTACACAATGACTATATAATGTTCTTGTACATTCTGACTATATATTTTTTTGCACACCCTGACTATATAATGTTCTTGTACACCCGAAATATAAAATGTTATTGTACACCCAGACAATAACATTTTCTTGTAAACCCGGACAATAAAATGTTCCTTTGCAAACAGACTATATAATGTTCTGGTTAACCAAGACTATATAATGTTCTGGTTAAAAAGACTATATAATATTCTGGTTAACCAAGACTATATAATGTTCTTGTACACCCGAAATATAAAATGTTATTGTACTCCCGGACAATAACATTTTCTTGTAAACCCGGACAATAAAATGTTCCTTTGCAAACAGACTATATAATGTTCTGTTTAACCAAGACTCTATACTGTTCTTGTACATCCAGACAATATAACGTTCTTTTACACCCGGACTATAAAATGTTCTTGTATTGTTTTAACTGACTTCAGTAACAAATAGCATTTAATGCTACCACTATTATTTGTGTAAAAGTGTTTCCTTCTATCAAAAGGTTGCAAGCAGACATAAGAATGTTTCCTGTCATAGCTTGACATAGCCCGGTAATTCTATCATTACATTGTCCCGAATACAGCATCAACGGCACGCGTATATCGCACAGCTGTGAAATGAAGTCATCATGCAAGAATGAGAAGAGAATGGTAATCCCAGGCAATGTGTACAATCCAATGACCTTGGCCCCACCTGCACAAGTAAACAATGGAGGAAGCCCAAACACTCAATTTCAGTCAGAAATTGGTAAAACAAATGTTAATTTTGTTTTAAATACTCCAACAACTTCGTGTTATTAAATGGGTAAAAATTCTTCTCCACGCTAATTTATGGGTATAACATTATTTTAAAGGCGATGGGAGACGGGACAAACTTGTACCTATTCAGTAGCTAGGGCCCGCCATTAAATGGCGTAGGCTATGCGTGACATTCCAATTTACTTAAGTTAATTGACATGAGTTCGTACATTTTAATTTATAAGAATCAAAACTAGTGCCCATACAACCCAACACAATCTTGCCACTGCCGACATTTTTCGGGCCCCTGCACAAAGTTAAAAGATAAATGTGACAAATTCTTTTAAATCAGCAAAATCATCAGAGTAATTTCATCATATTTAAATTTTGGAATCTTTTGGATGTTAAAGGAAATTTTATTTTTCATCGCTATTTAACTCAACATTACAAGATCCTTTCTTTCATAAACAGAGCATTATACTTATTGTTTTTTTTAAAATTAATTTTCACACGAATACATGTGGCCTAGGCTAGTTTTGTAATAAATCTTGGTCTTGTTTTGTCTAACTTAGATTGACTTTAGTAACCCTTAAAAGAACAAAATATGAATTTGAATTCCACTTGCAGGTTTCTCTCTTGAAAAGTTTGCATGCAGAAAATGAAATACCAAATAAACTTAAATCGAGAAATTTCCTTTAAATGTGCATGTATGGACTCCTACGGTTTATTAATATTTTTAAAAGTTGAATACAATGCCATATAATTTTAAATTTCTATTCTGAAAGCTATTTCTTTAATAATAAGCATTAGTAGCACATAAACTTTCTGTGATCACACCAAACACAATTCTTGAAAAATAATTAATACGTTTTAACAAATATATAACTTTTTATTTAGTTTATTTTTTAACTAATGTTTTTAAAAAAATAGTTATTACTTTCACAATTGATGGGCCCCTTTTCAAAGAGCATGACTCCCAAGACCCAATCTATCTGAAAAAAAATGACGTTGCAAACTGAACCAATGGGACGGTAAAGTTGGGGCTAACGATGACTTATACCATAATACCGATGACTTCAATGACATGAGTTACGATTTCGTTACAGATGACGTGATTTATGATAACACTGGATTCGTAGGTCACGAAGACACAGAAAGGACAACGGAAGAAGATACGGAACAAATTAAAATGAAAAAAAAGCAAATGTTTGTCCAGCAAGCAAATACAATTAAAAATAAAGTTATTCTCGATGTGAGGATCAAAGCTTATGTAACTCTATAGAAGATCTGATATCTGTTTCTTGATTATGAAATATTCTTGTTAGTTATAATATTATAAGTTTGGTGTTAATATTATAATATTACAAATATATCGGAAAGAAAGATATTTTTTAAATAATAATTATTAAAATAGTTCACTTAATTAATTTCTTACCATTTTTTATACTTAAAGGATAAAGTGTTTGCTATTTCTTTCAAATGACCAAAACTAATTGCTCATTGTTCATCACCGAAGTTTTTAAAGGCCCGTAACACCCACAGAAAATACTCTAGGCTTTTTTTTTTTTTGTGGACCGAAAAGCAGAATTATTTCCAGGAAATTGAGAACACGATGTTGAGATGTTAAAAAGTGGTTATGACGTTGTCTGTTTTGTTAAACTGACGTCATGAGGTTGAGTCAAAGAACAATCCCAATAGAATAAAAAAAACTATTTCAATGTTAAAAGAACTGGTAAAAATACACATTTTAGAATAAAAGCCTCTTACACGTGAAGCTCTCAAGAGACACCTAACATAATGCCAAGCGACCCCGAGGCTGATCCACTACGTACACAGTTTTATGAGTTATGCCATTGACATTGAAAGTAACACTAGGATGAAGACTTGATCAGGTTCAAACTTTGGTTTGTACGTCTATTTCATAAGTTATAGCTGGGCGTGATTTTTTTTGGAAGCGATTATTAGCAGAATATTGTTTTATGCAGTGTTCTAATTCTAATAAACAAATGAATATCAAGCATGTATCTAAAACATGGGAATCGTATACATTAGTGAATATATTTGTGTTTTCTTTATGTAAATTATAGGTCCATCGTTATGTAAAAGTTTCTCAGTTTTCTTGTCTACGTATGTTTCGAGCATTGTTCAGTAAAGCAAGGTATTTATTTTTTAAAAAAAACTTTTGTCCAGGTACGCAATTTAAGTAGGGCAGGATGGGGCATATGCCTCATGGCCACCCACCCTCGCTCTGAATTGTCTGATTGACAGTTTTCTGTGGCTCCTACAGCTCAACAAGCCGGCCAAGTTTTTGTTTTACCACCTCCTCCTCCCCCCCCCCCCACACCCCGTCCTTCTGCGAAGAAACCTGCAATGACGTCACTCCCTACGTCTTTTATAAGGAACCCATTTTTATTTAGGTATTCTATTATAGATATTGTTATACCGATCAAATGTTATTGCTACATAGGTTTAATTAATTATCATATTTACCGAGGCAGTTTAATGTGTCGTGTAAAAAGATTATCATTTTAAATGTTGACATGTACTAAAATGAGCTTCAGAATTTAACTTTAAATTGCGCTTCTTTTACAAAAGCTTTTATTTTCTATTTCTATACTATTAACCGTAATTTTTGTAAGTGGTTGTACCTTGATGATCCTTAACCTTTGAGCCTGCTTCCGATTGGTTATTTAATTTTCTTAACAAAACTTCTCATTTAATGAATTCATTTATTGTTAAAAAAAATTCAGCAAAGAAAATAAGTAAAAATTCAAACATTCAATAGTAATGATAGAATTTAATCCTTTTTTTTAAAGAAGATAAAAAGAAATATTAAATTTTTCATTGCTTTTTATCGGAAAAAAAGCAATTGTTGATTTGTATCAATGTAGTTTATATTTAAACGTACAACGGTGAGTAAGTTGTCCACAACGTATTACTGGTCCCTGCCTATGTAGTGTCATGTTTCTAGAAACCCTCACCATTTAAAACATTACTTAAATGTATGTGGCCTTGGGTGATGTCAACATTTTCCCGCATCATTAAATGTTGGCTAGCTTCATTTTTTTTTTTTTTGTATTATATTATTTTTATCTATTTTTGTTTTAGTTTTTCATGTTTCATTTCAATTTCAATCTGATGTATTAAAATGTTAAAGCATCAATTATTTAAATGAAGCAAAAAAAAAAAAAAAATCATAAAGGAGAGACATTTGAACAAAATGATGAGCAATACAGGAATGGATGTTGTTTAAAAAATGACTTTCTATAGTCTAGTGTTTTTTGTATTCAAAATGGGGATTGATGATTTATGAAAAAAATTATTTATACTAATTTATATAAATTCTTTTCTTTCTTTGTCTCTATTCCAGTTTAATATAACACATATTTTTAGCCATTATGCTCAGTGACACCATTGGACCACTCGTTGTAAGGCCTGGGTGTCTCAGATTGTACCATAATGTTAGTCCAAAGACATAATTGGTAATAAAATATGTGTGTATTCAAGCCTATCCTTCAAATTTTTTTTTAAATTAAATTTAAAAAAGTAACGTTTGTTGGAATACGCATACACATACACACATTTTGACGTCATTTATTTAATTTGTACACACTTAAATAATGGATTTATTATTCAAATGAATCTGACTAAGATTTAATCTAATTATAATTCAAATTTATTATTTATAATTCTTTTATTTTTTTTTTGTTCTATACACACATTAACAAAATCAAATATTGTTTACATTTTTTTATAACCACAAAAATAAAATATTGTAGCAGTTACTTAACATTAATTCCAATAGTACCTGCTACATTTTCTCATGATTTCACATTGTCATTTTTTCATTTTTACTCTGTTATTTGATTGTCAGAATTCACACTTAGCTTTATGATTATGAAGAATTTAAATGGTTACATATAAATGTTCTCTTAGGGTCAGGAACTCCTTTTTCCTTAGGCAATCATTGAAACTAAAGAGTAATCATGAGAGATCGTACTAATCTTATTGTTTGTATAAGAAAAAAAAAACAATAGGAAGTTGATTTTTATTAGGGCTGTAGATTCTCTTTTCATGTAAAAATTCTCGCTAAATTGACTTGACATCTGTTTTTATAGAACTCGACACTTGAGATCTGCTCTATTATTTCTTGACTTAACATCTGCTTTTATATAACTTGACTTGACATCGGTTGGTCCTAACGCAAATTGTTTGATTTCGTTTTTACTATGTTTCTGGTAAGTCATTGAAAGGTATCTTTCCATGATATCTTGTTTAGTTGAAGAGTTAAAGCCATGATAATTTATCGATTGACACGCAACAATGAATTCAAGAAACCTCTATTATAAAAATATGATTCTTTGTTGCTGGTTACATTTGTCGTTATAAATAAATCAAATTTTTCAAATGAATGGATTATGAATAACGATTTTTGCTTGAGTAATGTTTGGAAAAACTTGAATTTTAAATATATCATTAAGCTAGTGGATGATACCCATAAAATAATGTTTGAAAATGTGACATTTGTTTTGCTTTCATTTTAAACTCTTTTAGAGACTTAATGTACTTGTTTTGAATGCTATTCTAATTGATGCATTTTGCCCTTTGTTTGACCAGCTTCACTAGAGTTATTAAGAGACATTTTTAATTCAATAGATCATCAAAAGTCAACCACAGGAGATACTGCAGTTTAAAATAAGAATTATCAATCGAACAAATTCTTTACTCATGTAAGGGGAAATCTGTTCTAAAACACCGATGTAATAGATACATCAATATATATATATATAGGTTTTTAAAACGTATAAATGACATGTTGGTGTGCCTGTAGATCCACTCAAATGATACCCAGACATCAGCTTTCCAAGTGGGCATATCATACATCTTTTGTATCGTAAGACTGCTCGCAAATATCCACCTTAGTCACGTTACCTGGGTTAGTGCCGCTAAGACTGGCCATCATTCCCCCAGAACTTAAAAAACAAAATTTAAAAAATTACTTCTTTTGGCCGAAAATGAACCCTCAATCAAAAGATAAAATCGCCCCCCCCCCCGCCCCAAAAGCCTGGACCACTCCCCATCCTCCCTTCCTACGTCCTTGATCCTACAAGCACATTTAAATTTAAATTTGTTCAAACAACATTATGAGGTGATCATGGCCTCTATTAAAACAAAGAAGCATCATTTAGTTATTGTCTTGTAAGACGAAACATCGAATTGGAATTATTGTATTCCTATACCATTGACAAGTTTCTTTATGCCCTCAACAATGTACGCAACACTTGTTTACATAATTTTACTACATAGAACTAAATCTAAATCTTTTCCACATATTTAATACAATTTAGACGGCAATTTCCTGATATTTTAGTAGACTATAGTCTTTCTTAAAGCAGAAAATCAAATTTATAAATTAACAGAAACATGTGTCATGTTCGTAGGAAGTGGACATTGAAAGCCTCTAGACTTGGCCAATACAAGTGTAATGTTCGTAGTTGGTGGACATTGAAAGCACCCAGACTTGACCAATGCAAGTGTCATGTTCGTAGGAAGTGGACATTGACAGCCACTAGACTTGACCAAAATCAAGTGTCATGTTTGTAGTAAGTTCAATTTAAAAGCCGCTAGACTTGAGTCTCGCAGGTCACAGAACTAGCATCAGAACCTTGTGGGCTAATGGCGCCAGTTCGAGAAACATAGGACACGCCACTGGAATCACTGGACTGCTCAGATGAATATATTGCCCGTCTGTTCCGATTTGATTTATCTCTGTGGAAATGTTAACAGACTGTTAAAGTAACGTCAACAATTGAATCATAATTTTACGCTTTGCTGCATGAATTGTTTAGAATAAAATCTCTTGAAATAAAGAAATAGTGTATCATGCGAGTATATATGTCTAGTATGAATAGAAATAAAACAAAAGCTTCGTTGCTAGAATGATAAGCGAAACTTACCTGCAAAATAAAAGGATCATGATGGAAAGCGGTTGTACCAGTGCCATCACTACAACAATTATGTATTTGGTGGTGATTTCTTATTAAAAGAAGAAAACAAAAATATGCAACAGGTAGTATACTTTAAGATGCATTAACAATTAGATTAGAGGATTAGACTTCACTAAGTTGTTATATTTAATCAGGCTATTTAATTTTATGAAATGTCCATAAAAATACTAAAATTAAGCAAATTATCATGCATTCTTTACCACTTACCAATACGTGTATGATATTTCTTAACAGTTTTTTTTAGTGTTTGCCTGTCTTAAATTTAAAACGAAATGTTGCTTGGCTTCAAGTTTATTCTTCCATAATATGCAGCAATACATATCTGATTAGTTACATTACTAACGTACTGTTTAAGAATGTATTTTACATTTTCTACCAGATTCTTCGTGTGTTTGTGCCAAAAACTATACTTTTAAAATTAATATTAGAAAATTGTTCATTATACCTATGAAAGATAGTTTTTTTACAAACAGTCCCACCTTCGTAATTTTTACTTATGTCCATTTCAATGTGAAATGTTTTAGCTGATTCCCGAAAAGCGGCCTTGTGACACACGACAGGCATCTGCTGTTGGTAATCACCAATGCAAGATCTGCCTTCGTATTCTGGAGTCGGGTTATTACAAGACCTGTATTTTAAAATCCGTAGTGTTAGCTTATAAAATGTGTCTAAAGACTTTTCTTAGCATACGTAAATAAATACATCTTATAACATGGTTAAAAAAGTATTTAACATTTTACAAGCTTCATGTTTTACTGATTGCAATGGAGTATTGAGAATCTGATTAATAAAATAAGATTATTTGTATGACTTATTAAGCCGTGACAGGTATATACATAGCGCACTAACGCTGTGATAGAGAACTGCATCCTCCAATATAGTCGGTCATAAAACTAGAACAAACATATTTACTCTAAAAGGAATAATATATTTAACTGTAGTTTGTCTAGAAGGTTTGTTGATAAATCAATTTCAGCACATACTGCTTCAATCATTTGACCCAATCTTTCTTAAATTAATTATTTTCTTTTGCACTTCAGGATGTATCTCTACCCACCATCCCAAACTTCAGGATGTCTCTCTACCCACCATCCCAAACTTCAGGATGTCTCTCTACCCACCATCCCAAACTTCAGGATGTCTCTCTACCCACCATCCCAAACTTCAGGATGTCTCTCTACCCACCATCCCAAACTTCAGGATGTCTCTCTACCCACCATCCCAAACTTCAGGATGTCTCTCTACCCACCATCCCAAACTTCAGGATGTCTCTCTACCCACCATCCCAAACTTCAGGATGTCTCTCTACCCACCATCCCAAACTTCAGGATGTCTCTCTACCCACCATCCCAAACTTCAGGATGTCTCTCTACCCACCATCCCAAACTTCAGGATGTCTCTCTAACCACCATCCCAAATATCCTAACACACAAAACATCCGCAAATCTTAAATTTCACAGAAATCCCAAACATCAAAATATCCCCAAAAGCCCCAAATATCCACTTAATCACAAGCATCCTAAATATCCCTAACATCCCAATCATCCAAAATATCCCAAACATTCGAAAATCCCCAAATCCCAAACATCCCAAATACCCTTAATATCCCAAACATCCCACATATCCCATTATGATATCAAAGTGGGTCACACGCACCTTTTTCTGTACACATATTTGACATAGTTTTCATCGTCACAGATCCAGTGCCCCCACGTGCCCCAGCCCCCGTTCACTGAAAGCATCAATGTAAATTGTACTTAATGTTATTTCAGAATGAAATCTATTTCGTGAAGTTAAAATTTCTGACTTTTTCGCATTAACTCTTTAACAAAATTGCAGTACTTTTGTAAATTTTTTTTAAAAAGGAGGTTATTGGGAAATTTAAACACAAAAATTACTACTGTTAAAATGTATACTTTATAATTTTTTTATTGTGTATATTTTTTATTAAGATTATATTATTTTATAATAATGCAACTTTTAAAAAAGAAAATATTTTATGAACAAAACGGTTGGCGAAATGTGAACATTTTAACAAATTTTAATATAAGTTAACAATGAACCTGGCGTTGGTTTTGCCAAGTCTTCGTGATCCTTGCCAAAACCGGAACCTGAAATTTAGATTAAAACATATATATATATATGCCCACTAATTCGCAGCCAATGCATATGTTGATTAATATTGACTGAGACAAATAACGTTCACATGAAACGTGTCTTTTGACCTTACATTTTAACTAAGACATTTGTTTCTTCACTGCGTAATTTGCTTCTTCCTTGTAAATAAGCGGCGTGTCACTATTGCGCTTTGCTTAAACTCTGCAACGGTTAGAGTTATTTCTATGATTGATCCCACTGTGATTGTGCTTCATAAAAATGTTGCCTTTAAAGAAAACAATTTTGGCTCCCCTTTAAACCGATTCAAATAGAATCTTATTGCTGATGTCTTTAAAAAAAATTGCTCGTCTTTTAAAGTATTTTCCATTTAAAAATGTTGATACCACAGGTGCATTCGCTATTCCATAGTTTGCTCTTTACTTGATTTTTATGTGATCTGTATTTTCGTGCTGCTGATGCTGTTCTTACTGAAGTTTTATTAGTTGGAGATGGTAGTGGAGCTTTTTATCCTAACCTTTTAGATTATAACCAATTTTCATTGTTTTCCTTGGGCTCGTTTGCCTTTAGTTTGATGGTGCACTAAACGATAACAAACACACTCTGGTTTAATGTCTGAGTTTGTAATAGCTCAAAGACTCATCGTTAAACTCCCTATGAACTTAAATATATGTAGTAGACTCGAACACCATCTAATTTAAAGAAGGAACTGACCGTTTGAAAAGTAATGATCTTCATCTACCAAACCATCACAGTCATTGTCAAGACCGTCTCCAGGGTAGGCGATAGACCCACATCTCTTGTGCATAGAATAAAATGGCATCGTATGTTTTATGCTAATACAACACTACGTGTTCTTAACCCGTATTTGTAAAGAAGGAACTGGGGGGAAGAGAAACATAACTTTAATGTATGTTATAATAGATTCATGCAATATTATCTTTCTCAATATGAAATTTTTTAAAAAATTTTATTCATTTTTTAAATTTTTATTTTAAAGAGACAGTAAAACTGTCATGGTCTATAATGAAAAGTCTGGGGGGTGGGTGAGGGGATGTCAGTACGTATAATGTTCTGAGCTGTTTTAACACAATATGCTAAAAATATCAACAGTTTAATTTTTTTTTTTTAAATTACTTGAAATCCAACTGCATTCATATAAGCTGTCTGTTCCGTGTACCCGTAGATGTAACACCCGAAAACCCCTGAATCTATCGTCTCGTGCCCGAAATGTGTGTCCACGGACCAGGCATGGTAGCTCTCGTTGAACAGTTGAATGTGAACAATCTCACGCATCAGGAACTCAGAGTCAAAGTTTCTGTGCGTTCTGCGAAAAGACAAGACAGGATTCCGACAGAACGTACATTGAAACGACTTCCAAACAATACGAAACCAAGTTTATATTAAAGTTATGAAATGATAGTTTATTTTTTTCTTTCTTTCTTTCTTTCTTTCTTTCTTTCTTTCTTTCTTTCTTTCTTTCTTTCTTTCTTTCTTTCTTTCTTTCTTTCTTTCTTTTCTTTCTTTTATTATTATTTTTTTTAAATTTTAATGCTTGGCCTTTTACTTATTAAAATTTACATTTTGTAAAACCATCATTAAAGCTGAACTTATATCGTTTTATGTACACAAATCTTGTGTCTAATTTATATACTTTAAAGCTTTATCGCAGCCGCCCAAAACTCGTATAGTTAGTAGATTACTTCTGGAGGCAGTTTCTCATATAAACCAAGAATGGCTTTGCAAAATCTAACATTAAAATGGAATAGCTTGCGAAATTGAGGACCACGGATCACACTCACATATGTATACTACTGAGGGGATGGTTATTTAGCCGTAACGTCATCGTGTGCCTGGGACTGTCTGTCACAAAGGCGACAAATTGAATGTGGGCCGATTCAACTTTCCTTGAAGAAGACAAAAAAAGCCCCCCAAAAATGCATTTGAGATCAACAGAAATGACGCAAACCCAAAGATGATGTCTATATGTGTTTGATACCTTAGCCAGGGGTCTCCAAACTTTTCAGCTCGGGGGCCGCATTAACCATCAAACAGCATTTCGGGGGACGACTACACACCCGATGTCCAAATAAAAAAGAATCAAAACATGGATGTTGTTTTTAATCATGTATGCATTATTATTTCATTCAGTTATTATTTAATAACACATTGATACACGACACATGAACACCTGTATTAGTGGGAATGATGGAATTGTTTCCTGGATGCCAAAATAGCAGTGATTAGCAGACATTTCTGGATTTAGTTTTGATATCCCTAACACCAACAGCGACCTGAGATTATCATCGCACAAATTTGTTCTCAAATTTATCTTCACGTATTTCTTTCTAGAAAATGTTTGTTCACACAGGTATGTTGTTCCAAAGACTGAAAGCGGTTACCGGAAATTTGATCGAAAGAAATTTCGTCGACGGTTAATGGATCGACGGAAATTTGATCGAACGGAAATTTGGCCAAACCTTTTTTTTCAGTTCAGACTTTAAAATGTTCGTCGAATTTCTTTTTAACGCACTATACTATATTGCTAAACAGAATAATGCGTTCGAAAAAAAGCATTTACGCAAAAGTTTTAACGTAAAAGATGAAAATTTTTGACAAAATTTCCGTTCGATCAAATTACCGTCAATCAATTTACCGTTGACGAAATTTCTTTCGATCAAATTTCCGGATACGGCTGAAAGGTACCTTGATGCAAAAGTTTTGACATTAAAATGTCTTCCTTGAGCAAAAACTGGTAAAACCCCACCAGTCCTTCTTTGGACTTGTCCCTAAGGAGCTCATTTGCTTGCAACTCAATGACCTCCAGGTGCAGTTCATCTGGGCGACTGGCCACATCTGCTTCAAATGGGTTTTGAAACAGTCTCACTTCTTCTGCCTTTAAAACCAAGTCAGAAAACTGCTGCTGAAACTGCAGCTGCAGGTCTTTGATGATCTCCCATGCTAATGACCTGGAGAACTCCGCTGTTGTTTCAGCAATGAAGACAGTCCACTACTGAAAGTGCGTCAAATTGTTAGCCTGTTCTTGTTCCTAAAAACATAGACGAATTTGGATCTGAAGGCTTTTAGGTGGGTGTATAGATCAGAAACTAGATTTTCCTCTCCTTGTAGTTTTAGGTTAAGAAAATTTAAATGATTAGTTATGTCTGCAGCAAAGGCCATTTTCCATACCTACTCTTTATCAGACAGTAATGCCTGTGGCTTGCTTTTACTTTCCAGGAAGTCACCTATTTCCTTTCTTAACTTAAATACTCTGCTCAGAACTTTCTCACAACTTAGCCACCTTGTATGTATGTATGTATGGCATCTTTCCGTCTTCGGGAGACCATAGATTATCTTTATAGCTTGCAGCTCTTGGTGTGGCTGGTGAGACCACTCCTCGAATGGCAGTCTCTGTTACATTTCCTACACACGAATGCGGTGGATCAGTATTTACCGGCCTTCCTCCTCGCTCTTTTTGCAGCTGTTTCCGCCCTGTTTTGATCCTCGGCATGTAGTGATCCTGCCTTCACGATGCGCCGCCATGAGGATCGATCTTCTGCCAGCTCCTCCCACTTTGAGATGTCAATGTTGGCCAACTTCATGTCTCTTTTGCATATGTCTAAGTATCTCAGACGAGGCCGTCCAACTGACATTTTCCCTGGGGCCAGCTCGCTGTACAGCACGTCCTTTGGTATGCGACCAGGTTGCATTCGCTTGACGTGTCCAAGCCAGCGGAGGCGTCTTTGGATTAAAATGGCTGGGACGCTACACATGTTTGTTTGGGACAGGACATCCTTGTTGGGGACTTTGTCTTGCCATTTAATGTCAAGGATGTGGTGCAGGCATCTGAGGTGGAAGCCATTGAGCCTTCTTTCGTTTTTAGAGTATGTGGTCCACGACTCGCATCCATACAGAAGTGTGCTCAGTACGCAGGTCTGGTAAACCTGCAGCTTAGTTCTTGTTGTGAGTTTGGCATTTGACCAGACTCTTTTCTTCAGTCTGGCCATAACAGTTGTGGCCTTCCCTATCCTCCCACTTATCTCATCCTCCATTGAGAGGGTGCTCGATATGTTGGATTACATATATGTGAATTTGTCAACAGTATCCAAGTCGTAGTCGTCGATGGTTATAGTGGGGAGGGAGTCAGCGCCCTGTGCCATAATGTTAGTTTTCTTTAGGCTAATTGCCAGGCCAAACTCTTTGCAGGCAGCGGATAGGCTGGATACGAGGCTCTGCAGGCCGTCAGCTGTGTGAGATACCAAAGCGGCATCGTCTGAAAACAAGAACTTTTGCAGCAAGACCTTATTTTTTTATTCTTAGCTGTAAGGCTGGCAATGTTGAATAATTTGCCGTCATCTCTAGTGTGGATGTATATCCCCTCGCTGTTGTTCTGAAAGGCATACTGGAATAGGATGGAGAAAAAGATTGCAAATATAGTAGGAGCCAGCATGCAACATTGCTTAACTCCACTACTCACTGGAAAAGCTTCTGAGGCGGCACCGTTATAGCACACTGTGCCCTGCATTTTTTGTGGAACTGCTTGATGATGTTAAGCAGTCGTGTAGGGCAACCTATCTTTTTGTGGATCTGAAACAGGCCGCTTCTGCTGACAAGATCAAAAGCCTTAGTGAGTTTGACAATCGCAATGTATAAAGGCATATGTTGCTTCCTGCACTTCTCCTGCAGCTGGCGCAGAGAGAAGATCATGTCTATGGTTGACCTACCGGCGCGAAAACCACTTTGCGATTCTGGGAGTACACGCGATGCAAGGGGCTGTAGGCGTGTTAATGCAATTTGGGCGAAAGCCTTTCCAACTATGCTGAGGAGGGAGATTCCACGATAGTTGTTGCAGTCACTCTTGTCTCCTTAATTTTTGTACAATGTAACAATTTTTGCATCTTTTAACTCTTGTGGTAGCTGTCCCTGTTCCCAGCACAGAATAAGGATTCCGTGCAAGGGCCGTAATAGTACTCCTTTTCCACATTTGAGAGCTTCTGGTGGGATACCATCATTGCCCGGGGCTTTCCCACTGGCGAGACAATCGATGGCTCTACGTAGCTCTTCTATTGTGGGTAGGGTATCAACCCCCTCCATGACCGGCAAGTCTGGGATATCAGCTAGGGCAGCGGTTGAGACTTGGTTTATCGTTGTGTATATTTCCAAGTAGTGCTCTATCCACCGCTTAAGCCACCTTATTGCTGTGCAATATGGTCAATCGTGCGATTCTGTGTCTGTATCTTTCAACAGGTCTCTGAACTGTCTATGGTTGAGCTCACGTGAACTTAAATTCACCATCTTCACCACAGGATTCAGTTCTTTGCTAATGTCCACTTTTTTAGCACACAAAGCTTTCTGGTGAATAATACATTGCAGGAACTTTGTTTTAGAATGTTGTTTTCATTACACAACTGCTTCACTTGTCCAGCCTTTCTTTTTGCCTCTCATGTTATTTCGTCCGTCAACAGTCAGGCAACAGAGGTTTGTCCAGTCCAAGTTATAATCAGCAATTTTTTTTTCAACTCATCGGTAACAGTTCCGTACATGCTATTTGGGAAGCCAGCTCTTGTGTTATGTTCATGTCTTCATCCACACTACCCTAACGAAAACAAGCAGTTGAGAGGTGGAAATGTTACATTAAGAAATGGCATCAGCGGGGCGAGTCTGGACTCTTATGCCCCCCCCCCCAAATTACCCCTCCCCGGTCCGACGTATCGGGCCGGGGAGCGGCACGTTGGAGATGCCCACTAGTCAGGATGGCCACCACACGTGCCCCTCACCCAAGTCCCCCGCCTGGGCGCTCTACCAGGAACCCGCCTGGGGGCCGCCCCAACCAGGAGGCACCCGGGCGATCCGACACTATGCGTTTAAATAGTGCACTTGATCGACTTTCTCAGGAGTTGGGATGGAAAATTTACGTCCTAATATCTTCCCCCCACCCATCCCGGGAAAGCGTCGGACGCCCTATAAGAGGGATTCCACAGTGGGCTTCCACAACGCGACTAGCTCACGCTGTAGCTGGGACGTAACGGTTGCCTAGGGGCAGCGTTCTCACGGCTGCATTATTTGAATCCTCGGCCCGAGGTTACCACCCTCGCCTCTGGCCTCATACCCGTCAACGGCAACTTGTAATCATGATCCCCACCCTGGCTCTGCCTAACTTTCCGACTGCGAAATATCCCAACCGGCAGCCTTGTGGGAGCTGTTTTATGTACGGCAGGTACCGAGCACACCCTTTGTCTGCCCATGCGGGGTGTGCCCAGTAGTTATGTTTCCAGGCAAACGCCGAGGGGGTCGGTGGCCGACGCTTCCCAATCGGCAAGCCACGGCAGACTTGTCAACCGGAAACCTGGAACCAGGAGAGATGGAACAGCTGCCCAGCGATTTATCCATTGTAATTAAAAATTAACGAAACATTTTTGCATTTTTCGCTATTTGAGTCACAATGTTTTAACAATGTCTGCAACACCGCGGATAAAGCTTTGCCACAAGATGGCGTTATATAGTCTCATTTCATAGACTGTGAAGAGAAGCAGAAAAGCTAGGCAGCAAATAAGGTTTTGCTAAGCAATGGTTGGTTAAAAAACATAACACACTACTGCGTGCCTCTATTTTAATTCGGTAAGCGGCGTCTGATCTTGGCAGGATACACGTACATTTCCGTATTTTTTCCGTAGACAAAAAGGTTTCCGCGGGCTGCATGAGAGGGCCTCGCGGGCCGCAGGAGGCCAGCGGGCCGTAGTTTGGAGACCCCTGCCTTAGACAAACACATCGTCAGCTATCTTAAATTAGCGTTTAATAAAGCAAATTTAATGTTATCCAAATATTAGATGAAAGGAAAACATACAATCTTCTTTGTTCTTTAATTTAATTTTCTACAAACCAATAATCAAATTATAATATTTTATTTTTATTTTACATTTACTTGTTATCTATAATTATATAATTTCCTGTAAGACTAAAGTTTACTATTAGCATTAGATTTGAACATTAGCAAGTGATTATTTTTCTGATGTTATAATAAAGAAAGAACATTTAACCATACAGCCACTAGGTGATCATAAACTTTTATTTTTACAGTGTTCAATTAACTATTTTTTAAAATCAATCATCAATCTAGGATAGTACTGAAACCGCTCACCTCCAGGAATAGGCAGCACAGTACAGGTTTTCGGGCACGACCATGGACATACTTAGTGATCCTTTCGTTTCTAAAAGAGTTGTGTCATGATAGCTCATCAACATTATTGGGTAGTTGGAAGATACTCTTACATTTTGCTCGAAACTTTTCTAGTTGACAAGTAACAATACAGCTGAATAACGTTAGAAAACTTTGGTAACAAACTGCCGATATACTAAGGTTATATAAATCTAGTTTTGGTGCAGGGGGAATAAATAAACAAATTATTAAAAATGCATTAGTAAATATAAAAATATAATGTAAGTTAATGTTTGCTAAAAAATGTTATCTCTTATCAATACAAATATACAAAATCCCTTTAATAAATTATCTAATTTTTTAAAACAATCTACCTTCGATAAGCATTGTTAAATTTAAAAACAATATTTAAATCAAATTTCAACTTCAAAATGCAATTTTTAAAAACAGACACTGTTGAAAATACAATTATTACAAATGTAAAATTGTTGATGATTTGGAGCAGGGCATAATGGTATGGAGAACAACATGAAGGTTGGGAGAAGAAAATGATGGTTTGGATCAGACCATGATGGTTAGGATCAGACCATGATGGTTTTGATCAGACCATAATGGTTTGGATCAAGCATGTTGAGTTGCAGTAGATCATAATGGCTTGAATCAGAAAAAGTCAACTTAAACGTGTTAGCATCATGCTAAATAACACTAACCATTATCATAAGCTTTCTTTCTTTTTCTAAAAATATTAACGGATGTACACCAGGGCTGAATCCTATTATTGACGCATATTGAAAGGCAATGATGTGAAGACTTATTTTCGTCTTTCTCGTCGGAAACGTAAAGACGACGAACTGGGTCCCAGTGGCATCTAATGGCGGCAACATTTCTAAACGGAAACAATAACAAAAAAAAATAATTTGCTTACCTTTTTATACGGTTGTATCTAAAACAATGCTATATTTCTATCAGATATTGTAGCATGTACGTGTTTTTGTTATTAAAATATCGGTGATTTGCCCATCTCTGTGTGGGGCTGGACCCACTTACATCAAGTTTAACGCTAATTGAAAATAGCACTACATATCTCAATGGAAGAAATCTTAGAGAGGTGTTAAGGGAGAGCAGGGAATGTGGAGGAGTAAATCATCGTTTTAACAACAACAAAAAACACATGTCATACATAAACGTACCACCAGTTAGGTCTGTTAGGTTTGCTGAGCTTATGACATCACAATTTCCACTTATAACTCCTATCGGCTTATATCCTTTAACAATTGTGCCTGGATATAATAAAAATCAAAAGACATAAATGACTGAACGTCATGAATCATGAATAATGATGGAAGACTATGTTGAAATAAAACGACGTCTTAGCAGGAAAGAAACGTAAAAAGTTGCTAAGAATGGAACATAAATTTGTGTTAGAAATTAAATTTTGATCTTTCGCATGTTAAAATCGAAAAAAGGTAATTTTTTTAATGAACTTAAATTTAGGACACGCGTTTTTTTAAACAAAAACTTTACAAAAATATCATTTTTCTCCGACTTGTATATTAAATTGTTAGTCTCATTATTTCAGCGTTATTTTATTTCTAATCTGTTGATGTTGTCATTCCCTTTTCGTATTTTTTAAAAAAAATGTTTGTGCTAGAGACATTATTTCTTCACTACAATAAACATAAGTTCAGAGCATCCAATAATGAATGCAATACACACACATTGATAGCTGCCAATAATAAATACAAAAAACATACATTTATGTCTACCAATAATATATACAATAAACACATATTTAACGCTACCAACATCAAAACAATAACTCGCATTTATAACGACCAATAATAACATCAATAAACACATAAAATACTAATCTAAGGCAAAAATTATATTTACCAAACATTGATGTTTGCAATAAATTATCGGATGAGCACTTCGAAATGGACAGTGCTTCAAATCTGAATGAGGAAAAACGCCTTATTTATAACACAGTAATACATTTTTACAATTAACGTGCAAGTCCTTTGTAAATCTGATTGATCAATGTTGTTTAGTGGATAAAGGATCCCTTACCCTTGCCCCCATCTTTCATAAACTCTATTCAAGTCAAAGCAATATTTTATGGAGTGTTAATAAGTTTAAAAAAGTTAGTAAAAAAAACTGCAAGCTGCAGAAATGTAATAAAAAATTAAATATTGTGGATAGTTCGGATCACGACAGCGCCGGGGGCGTCTGACCAGGGTTACCGGCCGTCTGGCCAGGTACAGCCGGCGCCATCTGACCAGGGACCACGATCGAAGGATAAAGCGCCTGTGGCGGTACCGGCAATCTGACCAGGGCATTTCCCTGGGACGACGTTACCCGACTGAGAAAAGGGGCGGCGCAAGTACAGACCCAGGGACCTATAAATAGGGACCTCTGGACGGGACGGGGAAAAGGCGGCCGGACAGAGAAGGAGATAGCAGGGAGAACTCGGACGGTGTAAGAAGAGGCAGTCAGAGTTGCGAGATGAGAGAAAGTATAAGCGAAGTGTCAGCCTAATAAAGAACAAGACTATAATCATCAATTGTTATCGCCTGAGTTGTTTCCTTAGTGAATGCCAGATGTAGATGAAGGTTAGCAGAGAGTAAGCAAGGTTTCCTTACAATATTCTTTAAATGTTCACACATATGCCTCATAGGCTAATATCACAGATATGTCCCAAAGATATCTGCCACATATATGCCCCATAGGCTCATGTTACTTATATGTCTAATAGTCTCATGTAGCCAGTATTCCCCATAGACTCGTGTATCAGATGTCATATTATCTTTATCTCAAGTCATTTTACTTGCTCAAATATACAACCAATTTTATGTTACCGCCATCTAGGCTATTCTAATTATACTATTATTGAGACAAAGTGAAATCGCAAAACTTCAGTTAAGGGTCGCCTTTATTTTGAATGTAGTACTTTTTATTTTTCATTTTGCATTTATTTAGCCATTTCTAGATCAAACATATCTCTTGTTACCGACATATCAATTCAACATTAAATAAACGTATGTCATTCCTCTACAAAATTTACCAGAAAATGAACGACATACATCTTTTGCATTCAAAACTCACAAAAATCTGCTTTACTGTGCAATTATGCGAACATTTTAATTAGCATTTAAATTGTTTCAAACAAAAATGTGGAATGGATGTACATGTCATCCTTAAATCCAACTTACTTGTCGAGCCAGAACTGTATAGTATCGTTTTCGTAATAATCGACACCTTCAACTACAAATTTTGAATTTATTGACAGTGTCAGCTTCATTGTGACCAAGTTGTCATTTTCACTAGAAAAAATTTGCACTGACGGATTATACCTGTTGAGAGATTTTAGAGAAATGTAATAAAAATGGCAAGCACGTAAAAATTATATTTTACACTTATTCATTCTAAATCTAAAAATTCAGACTCAGATGCTAAGTAATGTAAATTTTCAAAGTTAACAATATTCTTTTCTTTAAAATGCAGCGAGGATTGGTATTTATTAATTTGTTCATGGTACGAGTTTCATTGTCATACTAATATACTGTATGAGGTTTAAGTCGACATCATTATATATTCTTATTTTCTTCATTTGAATGGAAATGATGTTATATTAATTTCTTTAAAAGAATGTTAAGTAATTTAATTAGTCCATTTAATTTCTATAAAAAATACCAATTCAAATATACCGATAAACAACAACAACAACAACAAAAAAACAACTAAAGAAACTTAAATTACCGAAAGAGAAAGGTACAATCCTCGATAATTGAAATATTAATTAACAACAATGCCATTACATATAGTCCAATAATTTTTTTTTTTTTAAATTAACCCCCACCCAAAAAAACTTACTCCAAGTTAAATAGAATGTAACGCCTCCCCCAGGCTTTCACTGGAATGGCGAGGTAGTTGGCTATGGAGGCATTGGACTGCTTGACGTGGACACTTAATGAAAACGAACCAGAGCCGGTCACATGGAAACACCACTTTCTGCCGTTTTCACGTTTTGAGCTTAATTGTTTGTATAAACGTTTTATTAGTTTTTTAAACAACGTACTTACAATACAAGTTTAAAACATAATAAAATAAATTGTGTGTCTTTCACAATCTCAATGTGGTAAGAGCTAACCTTTAAAATAAATACAAAATATATAGACTTTCAGCTGCGTTTTACTTCACTATTTAGCTAAAAAGGTTCATTAAAAAAAAAAAAAAAATTATTGTAATAGACAAATGGAAGATTTTTTTATTACCTTTTTTGAAAATATCATTCGTATTTTGGATCGAAAAATATTTTTATTATATATAATTTTTTCCAAAATATCTTAAAGAAAGATACTATTCCATATAATTTGTTCTAGACTCACAAGTATTTGTCCAAAATAATAAACTCAGCTGTTGAATGCTTGGTTACAGTCTCTGCTCCATGAAGTAATGAGTCGCCCGGACATCGTGGGCACGATATAGAAACCTGGATGGGATAGAATCAGACAGTGCATTAGCCAAAATGGGATTTCAACACAATTTTGATTTTTAACAAATATATTTAAAAATCCACCAATAGCTCTCAAGCCAAATATATTGAACTGTTTTAATGTGCACCCTATTACCATGACCGGTAGGCTTGAAATGGTTGCTATGAGCAATAGGGCGCTGTGGGGCCTGTCTTCATTCGTCTCTTCTTTAACTTGAACTGCAATCAAAAACTCATCAGCGTAGGATGCCGGTACAGCCATTGCTGAAATAAGATGAGTATGTAGTTACAATCATTTGCCGAAATAAGATTGGTTATTTAAGTATAATCACTGGCGAAATGAGATGGGCATGTAGTTACATCCAATGCTTAAATAAGATTGGAAATGAAGTTACAATCATTGCTAAAATAAGATGGGTATTTAGTTACATCCATTGCTTAAATAAGATTGGAATGAAGCTACAATCATTGCTCAAATAAGATGGGTATTTAGTTACATCCATTGCTTAAATAAGATTGGAATGAAGTTACAATCATTGCTAAAATAAGATGGGTATTTAGTTAAAATCATTGCTGAAACAAGATTTGTATGTAGTTAAAATTCTTGCCGAAAGATGATGGGTATGTAGTTAAAATAACTGCTGACACGAGATGGGTATCTTAAATAATTTAAGAATGTCAGTACAATTGCTGAAATACAATAGGAACTTACGTGCATCCTTTGTTAAAAAAAAGGGGAGTCGGTACAACAATTGATCACATAATATTGGAAGTGGTACATTGTAATGTCTAAGTAGGTTATAGCGGGCGTTAGACAAATCTAAGAGGTAATGTATAACAAGCATAATATGGATTGGGATTTTGGCCATATCTCTGCCCCAGAGGGGATAAATTGATACAATATAAAGTTTATTTCATAAAGAGGCTTATTTTTCAAAGTGTATTACGGCAAATGTATTTGTCAAACAATGTGCCACTTATTTTATTCAAATACTTTTTTAAAGAAAGTGATATCTCAGGTAGTTGAGTAAGTAGGATCGCAGTTAGTTGAGTAAGTAGGATCTCAGTTACTTGAGTAAGTAGAATTTCAGTTATCTGAGTAAGTGGATCTCAGTTGCTTGAGAAAGTGGAATCTCAGTTAGTTGAGAAAGGAAAGTGTGATCTTAGTTAGTCGAGTAAGCGGGATATCTGTTAGCTGAGTAGGTGGGATCTCGTTTAGCTGAGAAAAATAGCACAAGAGTTAGTAATACAGTTACTTTAAAAGTATATGCATCTGCTAAAATGAACAAAGAGACTTTGACAGGATTGCCTTCTGACAGCTTTAAAAATAAATAAACTTCTGTTGTAGCTATTGTTTAAGTGGTGATGTCTAACTTTCAACAGATAATTTCATATCTGCTTTAACATCACCTTGAATGGTAATATATTATTGAAATAGAAATGTTCTGGGTGTAGAAGACAGCCGACTTTACCTTCCACGACAGCGGGATGGAGGACGCCTGTAACCGGACTATTTGCATTGACGAGAAAAAAAACAGTTAGTGGGAACATCTTTCTTTGGAGGCTCTTATGCTGTATTCATTATGATTGGTGTTTTTTGTAAAAGTAGTCACAAAATGAAACACGTCCCTTATAATGAATCTACACACAATTAAGTATGTTTAGTTTTGGTTTGTAATTTTAAATTTCCATTGTTTTCTTTTTTTTTTTTAATTTCCGGTCTGCGATGGTGCGTTTTAGTTCACCTTCCTTTTGTTCACACATGTGTGTTAAAAATGGGTGTGTTAAACATGGGTGTGTTAAACATGGGTGTGTTAAACAGGGGTGTGTTAAATATGGGTGTGTTAAACATGGGTGTGTTAAACATGGGTGTGTTAAGCATGGGTGTGTTAAACATGGGTGTGTTAAACATGGGTGTGTTAAGCATGGGTGTGTTAAGCATGGGTGTGTTAAGCATGGGTGTGTTAAGCATGGGTGTGTTAAGCATGGGTGTGTTAAGCATGGGTGTGTTAAGCATGGGTGTGTTAAGCATCGGTGTGTTAAGCATGGGTGTGTTAAGCATGGGTGTGTTAAGCATGGGTGTGTTAAACATGGGTGTGTTAAACATGGGTGTGTTAAGCATGGGTGTGTTAAACATGGGTGTGTTAAGCATGGGTGTGTTAAGCATGGGTGTGTTAAGCATGGGTGTGTTAAGCATGGGTGTGTTAAGCATGGGTGTGTTAAGCATGGGTGTGTTAAGCATGGGTGTGTTAAGCATCGGTGTGTTAAGCATGGGTGTGTTAAGCATGGGTGTGTTAAGCATGGGTGTGTTAAACATGGGTGTGTTAAACATGGGTGTGTTAAGCATGGGTGTGTTAAACATGGGTGTGTTAAGCATGGGTGTGTTAAGCATGGGTGTGTTAAGCATGGGTGTGTTAAGCATGGGTGTGTTAAGCATGGGTGTGTTAAGCATGGGTGTGTTAAGCATGGGTGTGTTAAGCATGGGTGTGTTAAGCATGGGTGTGTTAAGCATGGGTGTGTTAAGCATGGGTGTGTTAAGCATGGGTGTGTTAAGCATGGGTGTGTTAAGCATGGGTGTGTTAAGCATGGGTGTGTTAAGCATGGGTGTGTTAAGCATGGGTGTGTTAAGCATGGGTGTGTTAAACATGGGTGTGTTAAATATGGGTGTGTTAAGCATTGTCCTGCTAAACATTGGAGTTTTAAACATGGGATCGTTAAACATGGAAGTGTTAAACATGTGTTGAACATGGTTGTGTTAAGAATGGTAGTGTTAAACATTGGAGTGTTAAACATGGGATTGTTAAACATGGAAATATTAAAATGTGTTAAACATGATATTGTTAAACATGGGAGTTTAAGGAAACAGTAAGTAAATATTTAAAACATATTAGGGAGAACAGTAATTCAAGTGCAAAATGAAAAATTTTCTCAAATATTTTAATAATCAATTCATTTATGATTAATTATTATGTCATTTTAAGGCATCCATCTTTTTGCCCATCATGTTAGGAGCACCATCTCAGCACAAGATACTATATTTTATTTTTATTGTTACATTATTAACATCTAAGTAATTTTTTAGCTCATTATTTACATCTTTAGCGTAGTGGTGCTTGCTAATGGTTTAAAGAACAGAAAGGGTTCAGGAAAATCTTCTTTATCAATATATATTTAGTTATCACTGTCTCTTAAAATTGATTGATTCATTTGCACTGAGATTTTTTTGTTTTCAGCTTTTCAACAAGCTGTATTTTAAAATATTCACTGATTTCATGTACTTATTTTATTTATTTATTTATTTTTTTTTTTTTTTTTACTTACAGTATTGTTACTGAGTAGCATAGCCTTCACTTCTTTGTCATCTTATTCTAGAACAGTTTTAAGAAATGCTGATATTGATTAAATTCTCTCCTATAGCACGATTTTGTTTCCAGATTTAACTTTGAGTAAATAAATTTCATAGGTAGTCTCAAAAGTACGATTGGCAGCTGTTGTAAACAGAGCCTTTATTTTTCTTTAATGTTTGAAACTATGTTTGGACTTCCAATGCACCTCAAGACATTTGGTTGTTGTTCTTTTTTTAATTCTAGACAGTAATTTTTCAAATTGCCCCCTAAACAATCAAATTGCCCCCCTGTGAGGTGTGGAACCCACGTTTGAAAACACTCGTCCAGCGTCATAATAAATTCATCAAACAATGGTCGTTCCTTTATAAATTTTATTTATTTTAATTTTCAATTTTGGCAAAATCATTGAATACCATTCAACGCCAGCTTATTTGATTTTAGTACAAGACATCAAGCGTATTTTAACTGAACAATAGCTGTCATGGTTTTTTGGTTATACATATTTTAGAAAGGCAGCATTATCCTTTTTCTATTTCTAAAATGTGTTAGTTTGTTTTTCTTCCACTGAAATAGATTATAAATACATAATTTAAAACTGCATTACTTACACCATTATCTCAGGCATTAACCTGATGATTATTTATATTTTTAAAAAGAAAATTACATTTAATATGTGGTTTGAAAAATAATTCAGAAAGAAAATATCACATATTTATACAATTGAAGGCTTAATCCTGTCAACTACTTGATTTCTTTACAATCAATAAAATTTTACGTTAAATTGTTGGACTAACAAGTAAACGTTTTAAATAAGAGAAAAAACAACAAATTTGTTTGAATTGAATGATGGAAGCTCTCAACAATCATGGTACCTCGTAGTACATTGTATATACATCACATGTCCATCTGTAGTACATTGCCTAAATCTCTCTTGTTTATCTGTAGTACATTGTACATATAACCATTGTTCATTTGTAGTACATTGTCTACACGCCCTTTTTCATTTGTAGTGCATCGTCTACACACTCCTGTTCATTAGTATTAAAATGTCTACACACCCTTGTTCATTTGTAGTACATTGCCTACACATCACGTGTGCATGTGTAGTATGTTTTGAACCTAATTATAAGTTAATATGTGTAAAATTAAGAGGACCCATGACCCACTATATGCATTGACTGTTTGTACGGCTAGATTTTAATGTTGTTTTTTTAAAATTTCTTCTGCAGTGTATACCCTGGACTATCGAAAACAAGGAAACTTAAAAATCGATTGATTGGTAAATTTAAAACATCAATAAATATAAGAACGTTATATGATCTTGAACATAACAAAAAATATGACTAGCATTTCGTACCATAATTTTTTTAAAGTTTCTGCTATTAAAAAATAAATTATATTACTCGTACTTTCCCCTTCTTGAAACATATCTAAGAAATATGTACTTTTTAATGTGTATGTAAGTATAATTTTATTAATAAGAAATAAAGAACAATTAATATAAGAAGAATTTTGATGTTGTTACTTTTAACTACTCTTTAAATTAAAGTGTTCACCAAATCGTACAATTAATATTTGTTCAAAGTTCGTCGCGGTTCTTTCAACTTTAGTTAAAGCCAATTATATATTTTATATAGTAAGTCCAATATTTTATAATCTCAAAATTTTTTTTTTTTTAAATGTAATAAAATAACATGACGGCGTTGTATCTATAAAAACTGTCTAAGCTAAATTATACGAAACAAAGCAATGTTTTTTGCTCGAGATTATGTTAATGCTCGTCTGAAAACATTTATTACTAGCTTCTGTGTCTAGTAAAATGTGAGCCAAACAACGTCCAACAGATTTATTAGATCCGTTTAGATAAGGGGAAAATGAGAATACCTGAGCAGTCCTATTTTATATAATAAAATATAATGCTTAAATGAAGAGCATTAATAAATCAATATTGTACACACAAACAACAACAAGAACAACAAAAAGCTACGAAAAGCATAAATATGCTTTTGTTTCAAAGCATTTTTGATTAGTTTTAAACAATTTTTTTTTATCTTTTGGATCAAATTTCTCCATATGAAAATTCCCTCATAGGCAGCACTTACTTTTTCATATTTTCCATGCTTGACTTTTGAACCTATCAATGAATGACGAATATTATTTTGGGAAATAACTGTCAGTGTTAATTTTAAAAGTTAAATTTCTGGGTTAATTATTTTGTTATGGTAATAAACATGATCTTTATACAAAAAACAGCAATGACACTACAATATTTTTCTCAGATCATTACATTTTAGCTTTGCCAACCAATATCCCAATATATTTCATCAGACAGACGTAAATAATTACTAACATGAGATTATATTGAAATCAAGACTTTTACGTGGTTGACCTAAATGCCATAAAAAAAAATGTATGCAAAATGCCATCCAATCCTACGCCCTTCAAACAAAAACAAAAAAATGAATTTACCCACTCAACCATGAGCTGCAGTTTGAAAATAAACTTGTCATTAACTCTTCATTAATAGTATACAAGATACTATGGAATAAAATGTGTGTCCATTCTGGTGCTAGTCTAATGAATGATACACCTACATTAGGGTAAATAAAACATTATCTACTTAAAAGCCTTATTGCATAGCGGTCCATCCCTCTTAAAAATGAGTTGCTGATGCAAGTGTGCACACGATCAGCAGACGAGGAAAAGCGTCGCAGTACTGTCATAACGTCGGCAATCAGTAGCACACTGATGTTGAGTGATAGTGTAGCCAGTTTGCAACACTACACAAACTCAAGCACTCAGATCAACTGTGACTAGAGGCTTGTTGCTTGGAGCGGATCATATACGGATGGGACAAAAAAAGTTAATTAGTTCATGAACCTTATTTTGTGAACGCTTCATTCACATGACTCTTACTTTTTAGGAGCGACAAACCAAACTTATAATAAAATCAATGTGGTGAAATATCTGTGTGTCACACAGGAGATAATGTGGGACACAATACGGATTGCATGACAACTTGCCAACAGACAAATGCAGGTGACGATTTAACTTAACTTTAATAAATTATAAAAGAAAAGGTAAACAATCTTTTTTTTCTTCAAATATTTAATGTCATTTATTATAAACAGTTGCTACATAACAATACAACTTAAATGTGTGCAAAAATGAAACAGTCAAGTCACTCTTGGACCTTTTAACACAATTTTCTTTCCTTTATTTTGTGTTATGAATAAGACTAAATATAACTGATACTTAATAAGCCTACTAAAAATCTCTCTAAATCTATCGAATATTCAGTAGTTACGTGATCAAGTTCATCAAATTTAACTTCAAAACCCAAAAAAACGTTCAACAGTTAGCGGCAGCATAGGAAACATGATTTAGAATGGTTCTCCTCGATAGTTTGTAAAAATTCATAGATTTTAAATAATACATATTTCTGTGAAATCAACCATGAGGTCTTTGCCTTATAATCTTCTGATTTGCTTTATAATCTATTGATTTGGCTTATAATCTACTGCTTTGCCTTATAATCTACTGCCTTACCTTATAATCTACTGCTTTGCCTTATAATCTACTGCTTTACCTTATAATCTACTGCCTTGCCTTATAATCCACTGCTTGTATTGGATCAAGGATCGAACATCTATAGTAGGTATTGGCGGTGTTGGCAGATTTCATATCATTTCAGATTGTTCTAATCTTTAAAAGAAATCGAACCCTTTTCTAGACAGTAGTTGACAGATGCTCAGAGAAATTAGAAACACGTTCATCAGTCTTTTTGAAATACTTCTTGTATCTGAGGAGAAGCACCACAATAGATCATTAATTGTTCAGTCAAGTAAATAGGAGACATGATTTTAATTTCCCATTCTTAAAAAATATTTCATTTTCGAATGATGTGTAAAGAAACGATTCATGCTATCATTTTTATATTGAAACGTTCTATGATTAATTTTGAACGTGTTTGTAAAGTATCCAAGATATCAATATAAATCAGCTCAGTCCTTGTCAAACATGTATTTACAACTTTGGACCTATGTTACAACAGTGAAAACATCATATGGTGAAAAACGAATTTGACTCTTTTTAAATTATCAGTTGATTTAAACTTTAGGATCCCCTTAATGTATTGGATATTTTCTGAAACCTGGAAAAGCATCCTGTTAAACTTTAAGCATTATTCATAAGAATGGAATAGGTGTATTGATTTTGTTGAACGATTTCCTTGACAAGAGATTATTTCGTAATGGTGAGGTTTCACCCTGCAAATATTCAACGTGAGAATTGACTTACGCCAGATATATCAGGAGGCCCAGTGGGATCATGAGCAGGAGCGGAATAATTTTGAGATATCGAGAAAAAATATCTGAAAAAAAACAAAACATTTAAGCTTATAACATTTCTAAATTAGAACATAGATTAAAAATGAAAGTGCGAGAACAAACGAGATTTGTGTGTGTGAAATTTGTTTATATTAGGATAATTAGAACTACACGGAATATAATTTCACCCATTGGACAGGTTATATAAATTGGATAGCATTGTATATTGAATCATAATCGACATAAGTCCTGTAACTTAACTTCTAAAAGCTTAACATATGTTGTTCTAATAATTTTTTTTTAAAGTGTCATTAAAAGCTATATCTCTCTGAAGCCCTTTTATAATTTAGCTAAAGGACATTTTCAATACTTGTTAATAAATTCAATTTGATGTTTATCTTTATAATGGTATATTATATTCTGGCAGCAATAGACGTCTTTATTCTTAACTACATAAATCAACGCTTCACCAATCTTGTTAAATATTAAAATTCACATAAACGTTAATTTAAGTGCTGTATACTTAAAAGCTAAAGTGTTATAAAAAAAATAATAAGCTAGGACAGACAATCAAAATTATAGTTAATACGAAAGTTGAGTTCTTGTTTTTTTTTCCTTTTAAAATTTAGCAATAAAAAAAAACCAGATTGGATAGAAGTATTCTTTAGTGAAATCCACCCTTAGAACCAGCGGAGCCAAGTTTAAAAGGTAAAAATGAAAGGCCTCAAACCTCTGAGACTCTCTGGACACAAAATATCAGTTGTCTCTCTTTTGTCTCCCTTACAGAACTGTCCCCCGTTTGATGGAGGCGGGAAGTCGCAAGACCTGAAATCGTTATCAGAGAACAACCATGATGCCTTTTTACTAAGATGTCACTTCTTTTAGTGAACCTTTCAATTTTGTCTGCATGTGAATATGAGCATTACGCCCATCCCCACAAAATAGTTTTTAAAAAAAATAATTAAATACAATTAACTATGATATAACACTGTATGTTCACATTTTGGGGCGCACATTTCAAGCAGGGGTCACCAAACTACGAGCCGCTGAAAACAAATGTTTGGTGACCTCTGATTTAAAGAGTGAAAGGGCGTATATTTGTTTCTCTTGTTTTTCCATGTGGCAAGTAAGTGACAAACAACTGAGCCAAGTAAGTGACAAACAACTGAGCCAAGTAAGTGACAAACAACTGAGCCAAGTAAGTGACAAACAACTGAGCAAAGTAAGTGACAAACAACTGAGCTACTTTGGCGTCACCTTTTCCTTGAAACAAAGAAGTCGTCGCCGTCGTGGATACAAGCCCACGGCTGCCAGCCACTCCAGTAACCATCAACTGTGATGACAAATTAAATCTTGCTAGTTCACAGTTTTGACAGGGATTTCAAGTAAATTTCAAATGAAAGTAACAAATTATTTTCCTGCATTTTATTGGGTCATCCGATACAAATTCCATACTCGCAACTGTAAGTGAAACCCCGTGTAATCTCTAGCGGTGGTGAAGAATGGTCATGAACGAAGTGATAATGACATATTTACTCACTGACTTCATCAGGTCTTGTGTCTTCGTCAAATTGTCCATCATCATCATTATCTGAAATTACACATCTTTTCTTGCAGTAACCGATTAAGAAGAAAAAAAAAAAGACAGGGGACCCAATTGTCATTTTTTATTATTGATAAACTTGATTTTGTAGTTTTTGTTGTGTCTTTATGTGAAAACACATATGGTGTTATTTAACATGGATAATCTCTGGTAGCGGTGCTCTTCACCATGGATAAACTTTAGTGACGGTGGTCTATAATATGGATACAATTTACTGGCGTTGTCTACACCATGGATAAACTTTAGTGGCGGTTATGTATAGCATGGATAAACTTTAGTGGTGGTTGTTGATAACATAAATAAAATTTAGCACAGATGAAAAAAAAAGATACGTTTTTGACCGTGTGCGTTTCAGCACATGTACGCTTGTATCAGTTTTCTACATCTCTTAAATTTATTTAGCTTCTTGTTTGTTCCGCGTCCTCTTCGAAAACGCCGTTCGCCCAACTCCACATGTTTCTTTCAGAACAAAATTAATGAGAGAAAAAGAACAGATCTGTCAAGCAGCGAGCGTCTTACATGACAGTTGAAATCAGGTAAAAAGTTTTTTTTTTTTCTTTAGGCTTAGGGGACTGTTATATTAATCAATGGTTTGTGGTGGAGGACTTTCTGTAGGCCTATTGTTTAAATTACGGCAGGTAGTGCGTAGGACATTCCGTAGGACTATTGTAAGTGGCCGGCAGGTAGGGAGTATGACTGTCTGTGGGCCAATTATTTCTCCTATTTATAAAGAGATATGACATTGATGTTGTAAAAAAAAAGTGTGAGTGAGAGACAAAAAAATAATAGTCACGTCTCGGGATTTGGTGTGCAGAAAAAAACCAAACAAAAAACAAAAACTTGAAGGGCCGACTGAACGCGTCACTGAAATCCCTCAACATTGAGCTTAATTTGTGGGAAACACTTGCTATGGGTCGCACAAGCTGGCGAAGGAGATTCACCGCTGTAGCACAAAGCTCAGAGAGTAAAATCACTGTTAACCCCCCAAAAGAAAGTGCACTAAAAGGAAAAACAGAATCCACTCAAATCCATCTAGGACATCTGTGTGAGGGTAATCTGTCCAGGTAAAAATAGGACTGGCAAGCCACCTGCGTACTCACCGTCGAATATAGCGTTGGTAATTGACGCATGCAAATGACGAACATCAACATGACGAGGCGTCAGACCTTCTTTCAACCCCTCACACCTAACCGAGTTCCCCCCCCCCCTCACATGATCATTGCAAGATCTATTGTAAAAATGTATCGTCATTTAAGACGTCATGACGTCAGGCTACCTATTCCATCTTCAAGCTCCTCGTCAACGTTCAGGTCACAATCATTATCAACGCCATCACCAGCAGTACCGTTGTCTGTGCAGTCCTGAGTAAGAGGGTCAGAAAACTGTGTTACTTTTTCAATTCAATATCATTACCAACAGTGCCATGCACTGTACACTACTGAAATTTGGATACATAAATTAATTCACTTTTAATATCAATGTCATCCCCAGCAATTACCATTCTCTGGACGTTCATTGGAAACTTTTGGCCATGCATTCTCATAATTTTTATTAAGCATTTCCAAGAATTTCAAAATAAAGTTTTATTTTCTCCCAAAATGAATAAAGGTGTTAACGGACAGTTGCTATGTTGGTATACATATTTACATATATATATCTATATATATCTATATATATCTATATGCATCTATATAAGTCAGAGTTCTAAGTACAACTTACTTGAAATCCGAGTGGGTGCGTAAAGGAAATGGAGTTAACAAACCCAAAAATGTAGCAACCAAATTTTTGATGATCGAATGTCGACATTGATGTGGTGCTGTTTAGAACTTTAAACACCGTGATCATGAGTGGCGCTCCAATGACACTGCGCCACTCCAAACCGCTCCTGGGGTAAGGGAAGTCAAGTTAAGATTGCAGTATTTTGTGGGTCGGGTTTAGATGGGTCAGATTTAATTAATGCACTCATGTGAGTCAAGTCTGCAGATCCCATTAAAGGTATGCCTACGAATTACAAATCTCGGGTGGGTCAGTTCTGCACCTCTCAGATGGGTCAGATCTGCAGCTCTTGTGTGGTCGCGTTATATGGCTCTCAATTGGATCTAGGTATAATGATCTCAGTTGGGTTAGGTCTTTAGATCTCAAGTGTTATTTATACATATCTCAGGTTGGTTATTTATACATGTCTGAGGTTGGTTATTTATACATATGTCAGATGGGTAAGGTCTACAGCTTTCGCATGGGCTGGGTCTAAAAATAGTCAGGGTCGTTTGGTGTAATGTTAGCTAGGTGGGCTAGGTCGTCTGCTCCAGTAGGGTTAGGTCTAATCTTAGCTAGGTGGGCTAGGTCGCCTGCTACAGTTGGGTTAGCTCTAATGTTAGCTAGGTGGGCTAGGTCGTCTGCTCCAGTTGGGTTAGGTCTACAGATCTCAAGGGCGTTCACTCTACAGCTGTTAGATGGGTGATGTCTACTGATATCAGGCGGAATGGTTCTGATGTCCCCTGATTGGTCGGGTTTACTCTTCTATGGTGGGATATGTCTACTGCTTTCAGATGGCTTAGACCTACTCAGGTGGGTTATTTATCAGATATGACTATCTTCAGTCTTATAATAAAAAAAAACAAACGATTTTGTAATTTAAATATGTTCAATTTTGGCTTTAGGATAAGAGGTAACTGCTAGCGAAATCAACATGTACTCTAAAATCAATATGAATTCTATGAAATCAACTTACCCTTATGAAATCAACTTATACTCATAAAATTAACATACACTCATGAAATTAATATTTGCTCATTAAAATTTACTTGGACCATCGTTCACGAAAAGTAAGTGCATCAGCAGTGAACAGAGTAAGTTACTAATTGTGTAAGTTCTTATCCTTATGTATCTATCACAATGATATCATTCGAAATATTCTTACAGCTTATTTCATCATATAAACACTATACCGTTTAAATTCAAATACATGGGAAACAATTTTACGTTATCGTATTTTTAGTAAGAGATTCTTAAGGCCTTCACTGAAGTGTCGTTTCTTTAAAAGTGAATAATATTCTTCAAAGCAGTAGCTTAGCGCTTTACAGAAGAAAATAACTAATTTAAATTGAAATGTATAGAAATATGCTTTTATTATCAATTTAAAAATATTGTTCATTTATTTAACAAGATTACAGTATTTAATATTCCGCTGAATTAATTATTTTTTGCCGTCTTAAATTATTTTAAAACAATTCTTTGATTACCATTTCATTGGTTTTTTGGGGGTTTTTTTTTTTTTGGTGTTGTTTTTTTCGCGACGTCATTTTTCAGGTCCTCCCATACGTTCGTTCAATTATTGCCTGCTTCCCAACATGACTGCATCTCTCAACATTATCATAATAATTAAAAACTATACCTTTTAGCTAGCCACACAAATACGATACGTTATATTTACTCACACATTTTTAAGTGATATACCTTATAATTACTCACACAGTTTTAAGTGCTATACCTTATAGTTACTCACACAGTTTTAAATGCTATACCTTATAGTTACTCACACAGTTTTAAGTGCTATACCTTATAGTTACTCACACAGTTTTAAATGCTATACCTTATAGTTACTCACACAGTTTTAAATGCTATACCTTATAGTTACTCACACAGTTTTAAGTGCTATACCTTATAGTTACTCACACAGTTTTAAGTGCTATACCTTATAATTACTCACACAGTTTTAAGTGCTATACCTTATAGTTACTCAAGCAGTTTTAAATGCAATACCTTATAGTTACGCACACAGTTTTAAGTGCTATACCTTATAGTTACTCAAGCAGTTTTAAATGCAATACCTTATAGTTACGCACACAGTTTTAAGTGCTATACCTTATCGTCACTCGTGCAGTTTTAAGGACTATAACTTATAGTTACTCAGGCAGTTTTAAGTGCTATACTGTGCAGCTACTCACGAGTTTGTTAAGGCCCTGCCGTTCAACAGAATATGGTCTGTGTGATGCTCATTGATGACTATCACTGCATTCGTGTCTGTTGCTAATTCACTCATGCTATAATTTTTTAAAAACATTGTTTTTCAGTCCAAAATATATTAAAATATGATAAGCTATAAACATTAACCAAAATCTCAAATATTTGTTTCAAATTACCTTTAGACCACAGCCTATTTTATCTAAAAGACAAGAATATACAATATTGTTTCAAACGAAAATCGTAATTATATGACCACGAGACCTACATTCTTGTTTAATCTCTATAAGCTTAATAGCCCTACAGTGAACACGTTTGTTGATATGTTATGCTTTCAAAAGAGTATTACGAGTTCAGAAACAAACTCAAATATTAATGACTATATACAATTAATGCTGAAACATGAAACTTATTGACCAAAGCTTTTTTGACATTATAAATCAATTAACAATGACAGCAATCAAGATCTGACTATTATTTATTTCAGTAACTAGTAAATACCTTAGAACCTAGCTTGCCTTAGAACATAGCTTACCTTAGAACATAGCTTACCTTACAATATAGATCACGTAAAAAAGCTGGTTCGGTATGAGCATAGTTATAATGGAGGTAGCGATTCTACCAGTTGTACTGTCTGCGCAGCTGGAGTCATGGTAGACGATGATTTTAATCTTTTCGCTGGAAGTTAGGAGTGCATCAGGATATCTAGACACCTGAAACTGTTGTTGGAAATTAGGAGTGCATTAGGATATTTAGACATCTGAAGCTGTTGTTGGGAGTTACGAGTGTATCAGGATACTTAGAAACCTAAAACTGTTGTTGGGAGTTAGGAGTGCATCGGGATACTTAGACATCTGAAGCTGTTGTTGGAAGTTAGGAGTTTATCGTGATACCTGAAACTGTCAGGCCAAACTCAGGAAAATAATTAAAAGACTCTAAAACAGTGTCTTCTCCTCGAAAAATTGTGCTCTTGGTTTACATTCATAGAAGCAATAATAGAATGTATGGCAAATCGTATATATATATTTTTTAATAATGCTAATAAAGCTATAAAAGTTTAATTAATAAAACACAAGCACTTGTCCAATTTCTAACATCTCAACAGTGCTAATCATAATGCAAATTTGGACATTGGAGTTACTGGTTATATTGAAATACCAGTAAAACGCCTGATACACTTTAGATGGAGAATAAATTAAAAAAAAGAATATTTCGTAAATGGACTCCATACGACATAAGCCAAAATCATAATTGTACATAGCTGCATTGTCTTTTTCCTGTTTGATGTTATACATTGTACTAAAACCCACGTTCTTTCCATTCTTCTGAGCTTTGTTTCTTGTTAGAAATATGTGCAAATTCAATTTTGTTTTATTTTATTTTATGTTCACTTAACATAATAAACACATATTAATGTTGTTATAATTTATCGACTTATGTAATGCTTTTGACATACTGATGAAGGCATGTGCTAAAATGTTGAAATTTATTGTGTCTAATTACAAATAAAGCCTACCATATATTGTTTTATTTACACAAACTGTTTGTATCTCAGTAAACTACTAAAAAGTTTTTTGGCAGTTGAACACTTTTAATTGAAAATTATTGAAAATGACTAATGATTTTTTATTTTGTTTGTAAATCAGTATCCAAAACAAGGAAACATAGGATGTGACTCATTTCATCTATAGTGATATCCTAATGTGAACTTATCTGTCTTTAAGATTGGTGTTATAAAAAATATTGGGTTTTAATGTTTACCTTGGATTGTGTTGACAGTATATATATATATGGCAACATTCCGTCTTTGCGAGACAATGGGTTAACAATGGACATTTCATCAAATGGCTTACTGTGCTGGAGTAGCTCTGGCCATTTCATCAAAATGATTACTGTGCTGGGGTAGCTCACGACATTTCATCAAATGGCTTACTGTGCTGGAGTAGCTCTGGCCATTTCATCAAAAGGATTACTGTGCTGGGGTAGCTCGCGACATTTCATCAAATGGCTTACTGTGCTGGAGTAGCTCTGGACATTTCATCAAAAGGATTACTGTGCTGGGGTAGCTCGCGACATTTCATCAAATGGCTTACTGTGCTGGAGTAGCTCTGGACATTTCATCAAATGGCTTACTGTGCTGGAGTAGCTCTGGACATTTCATCAAATGGCTTATTTTGCTGGAGTAGCTCTGGATATTTTATCAAATGGCTTACTGAGGTAGCTATGGACATTTTATCAAATGGCTTACTTTGATGGAGTAGCTCTGAACATTTGTTGTGCCAACTTTCCAACATCCTTTGAAAAACAGCCTTTATCCATTCTGATTACATGACCTAATCAGCAAAGGCTAAGAGCGGAGAATTAGCTACACATTTTTTAAATGTTCTGAGACCTCTGTGTTAAGCACCTTGTCCTGCTATCGAATTCATAAAATTTAGCCCAGACTCCTCTGATGGAAGCTCTTGACCTTTCGCTTATGTCTGGCATATGTGGTCCACACATTAGAGTAAGATCATTCAATAATTATTTATATTTTTAGAGTTAAGAAATACACACTGCTTTGCTACAATGTTTTGCAATTTCATTTTTTTAAATAAATTTTGTGTTATCAACTTATTAAGTTCAGCCTTTTATTAACTTCCATTCATTTATTAAATTCTATAATTTTATTTTAACTCCATGACATTGCTGACAGAATCTTCTTTTGAGCAAAACGCTAGCATTGTATAACGTGTATTAGTTTTGAGTTTTCTAAATTTGTATTGATTAATATTTATTGTTTATAAATTTTATTTTAAAACACGACCACCTAAAACAAATTAACGCTTAGAAAATAGAACTAAAAATAACATAAATGTAGATCCATGTCTATACATATCTACTTGTACTTACATTTGAGAAGCCTATCCTAAGCACGATTTTCTCTGGAGCCGTCCCGAAAGGCTTGGATATTTCAATAACAGTTTTATAGATTGAGGTATAGATGAAACCCTTGATAGCATAGTTGTTAAGCACGGCTATTAAGACAAACTGCTTCCCGTAGGACGTTTCAGGTAAGACCGTCTCTGGAATACAAGACTATACAAATTCATTCAATTGGAACATCTTTTATATTATTCATATTATCACAGTAACATCGGCATCGGATGGATGCCAGCATAACATCGGCATCGCTATAATACATTTACTATTCTCCTGATAAACTTATATACTTTTTTTTATATCATTTAGACATTCAAAGCTGACAAATTAACACATTTCTTAACTTAAAATCTTACTATAGAATTTACACCGCTAACCAATATTCCCTTTAAGCTGCGCGGCCGCGCAGCTATCTCACAGACGCCGCGCAGCAGTTTTGAGTATCCGCGCAGCAAATTTCCATTTAAGTGTGTGTTTGTGTTTATGGGCTGTACAATTTTGTACACACAAAAATTTATACTGTAAATCTTTGCACGCAACTGTATGATTTTGCACACCAACCAGCAACCTTTAGAGGGAACATTGCTGCTAACCTGCATTAAGGAATGTTCGGCCTCCTTCAGACTCATGTTCCGGACATGACAGTGAGAATGTGTTTCCGGTGATAACGCAAAATATGTCGTCTCCGGAAATAGATGTACCTGCCACCGTTGTTGCCCAGAGAAAATACATGGAAATGCATTCATTACTTTCGTGACATGTAGGGCTTGAATTTACCGGGTGAAAGTATGTGTCGGAGGAAGTTATGTAAAGAAGTAACTTTAAAGGAATTAAACTTTAGAAAAAGAGAAACAAATATTTGAGCCAATTAATATAATAAAAACCAAATAATTAAATGTCTGTCCATGTTTTCTGTTGACATCGTGGTCACATTTTTTACCTATCAGTTCTGACTCTAAGCGCGTAGTTTCAGGACAACCTGAAAAGGCGAAGGCATCAAACCTGTAATAGAAAAAGCAAATGAATACGTCATTTTGACATTTTTCATGACAGTTGAAGTAAAAGTCATTCGAAATATGGTTAATGATTAAATCTTTACGTTAAGATAGTTTAACTTTAGCCATCTTTCTTTCTGCCCTATATGTGGGAGCCCGCGAGAAATTTAATGAAATTTAATCGATAAAACTTCCCTTGTTACAATGGTAGCTTTACGTATTTCAAGTTATGTCTCTACACAACATGAACCTTTTCTTTTAAATGAATACGTCTAAAAAGTCCACTTTTTACTTGTTGAGCAGTATTTTCAGCTCGTCCCCTTCAATGTACTCATAGCTGAGGCAGTTCATGGTGGCATTCGTTGTTGGGCCCATCTTCACCTTCATCTTAATGGTGTTGCTGTCAGCCCCTGATATAATCTGTAGCGAAGGTTTCTTTCTGTACAAAAGACCGATTAGACGCGGTTAAGAGGATATGTGGGAAGTTAATCCTTGTGGTTCATGGGTGAACATGCAATAGATGAGAGAACCGACGTGATTTTGTAAATAAAACGTATATTTAACATCCTTAACTAACAACCGGTGGATGAAAACAAAATCTGGATGGTTTATCTGTTTGTAAAGTATCTTACCAAAAAGAAAGTGTCTTACTGTATTGTATAAACATGGTATTGCTTGCCCCATGATGACGTCGGCATGGCTATGAACGTGGCGGCAGAGGGCGACTGGTTCATCAAAAGTACCAACACAGTAAAAGAGTTGCTGCCAACAAGCCTGTAGCTCCATTTCTTACCAACTTTCGTATTGGAACTGGAGGTAACATATATTTTTCTTTAAAGTTGTTTTCCAAAATTTCTTGAAAAAATACTCAATACTGGTAAAAATTCTAAAATATTTAGCAAACATAATTTGGCGTTAATCATAGAAATTGGAGCTACATTACTTTGTAAACAATGTGCTTTTTGGATTTAAATACATTATTTCTTGAAAATTGAATATTTTTCTAGATTTAATTTTTCAAGTTTGCAAAAGTTCTCTCTTTAAGTTAATTTTACAAAGATGTAACAAAGTATTACAAATATAAAAAAATGATATTCTCTTTTATTAAATTTATTTTAGGGTTAGATATACATTTTTTTAAAGCATGTCAGTTATAAAAGGGATAAAAACATTGCAATGTTAAAAAGGAATGAAAAATATTTTATTTGCAATTTCTTTATTGTTCCGAATTATAAAAATGGAATATTCTATAACAAATGAATTTAAAAATAGTGTTTTCTTAGTCCCACGTATTAATTGGTTTGTTTCTCTGCAATTTGTGCTATATTCAGGGCCACATTTCATCAGTCTAGCATTCAATTTGACCAATGAGCATGTGTAGCGTCGTCCTTTAACAAGTAAATATTAAACAAACGTTGAAATTGGTGCAGCAGAGAACAACGGCAGGTAATACACTGATACAACTTATTACTCTCCGATATAGTTAACATAATAAGATATCCTTCATATCACGAGTTGTTTAAAAGTATCACACCTTTTTATAACTCAATGTGTGTAATAGGTCATCAGAACGAGTATGAAACAAAGCATGTCATAAATGATCCTAACTTACATTAAAAAAATGTCTCAAATAATGATTCTCATTCAGCCTAGACCAAAATAGTGACATTTAGTTGTTTTTTTTAAATTTGTTTTTTTTAAATTTAAATGTTATATTTATGTCATTTCTTTAATTCAAATCTTACTTACAAAAAATACAAAAAGGGTTTGGACAGGATCAAGTTTATTCTCATAAGGTTCGGTTATTAGGAAAAAAATACAAGGTGGCTCCAAGTGTTACCAAAAAAAATCGGGGTTAACATTTTTGTTCTCTTTATTTATTATTCAACGAATTCCATTGTTCTATTTAGTTGTGATAGTGCATAGCCTATGTTAACCATATGTGCCAAGAAATAACCCAGTGATATGAGTGGACAGTTGCCGGATACCAGAATAGAGATGACGTTGCACGCATGAAGCTCACTATGTGACAAGGGAACACGAACATTAACATCATCGAAAAATGGTCGCCTATCCATGAAGAAAAACATCAAACTTTTTAACAGAGTTCATGCGTGACGCTGTGAGTCATCCTTTTTCTTCACTCCCTACTATTAATATAAAACATGGGGAGTTTTGGGGAGGGTGAACACTTTTGAAGAGAAAACAAGAGGAATAGAATTAAAATATTTACTAGAGAGTAATTAAAATCCATTTGTCATTAAATGTCAATAAAAACTTGAGTGGTAATTCAAGGCGATACTTGCATGTATCTCTGTTCAAGAACATATTTGTAAGGAATCAATTTTTCCAATGTTACGATGTCTTCAAGTCTTTTCTCGCCAGTAAATCCGGGACAGGTAATCGTTACCTGGAAAAAAAGGTAAAGTCAATCTTGATTGTCTTTGAACAGTGGCTACTTTGGCATGGCTAGGGCTATAAATAGTTACTCTAGTTTCATTTAAATTATAAGTATGTGTTATAAATTTGATTGAATTTACTGCGCAAAAATATGTTTTGTACAAGAAGATTTACTTGAGTTGCAAAGGAGTGTGATGATACATTTTTTGGTATATTAGGATTGTATATCCACATCTAAAACACAGTATCAGAGTGAAACATCTATCTTATTCTACCTATAACGCTATTACCTTGTTTGGTTTATCGTGTAATATCAAGCTATATTTTTTCCTCAAAATGCAATAATCATAATAAATTATGTAAGAGTAAAAGGGTGTGAAAACTCCTAACATTTATGCCGGATTTCAAGAACCGGTGCTAACATTGTTTTTCAAATCCACTACGTACTATACATTTTAAGCAATCTATGATATCTATAACAACTGAATTTTGTGTGGGTTTAGTTAATGTTGAAATTAGTGTTGTCTAAAATTTAAAAACAAAATGTAACCAAGACTTGCTGTAACACCTCCGTTGGTTAAATAGAACAAGGCCTGTTCACCTGAATGAATGATGTGGAGGTGAGAATCCCTGATGTGTTTATTTAGCGAATTTATGAAAGTAGTCCGGACGTGAATGTTAAAGAGTGGCTGGCGTAGGAACTTGTGCGAACGAAAGGTCTGCGTGTTTTGGTAGAGCGGGTGAACCGGCAGATCGACTCTGGGAGGGAAAGGAAAGACAGTGTAGTCTAGCAATACTTTTAAAACGAAATCTTTATGTTAAGTTTGTTAGCAAGACTTGCGCAACTCATTGGATGGGTTGTGTCGGTGATTCGTATAAAGTGCCTTTGTTATTTGTGTAGTTATACTAGAGTGTAAAAATTAATATTTAACACACGTTAAGTCTAGTGTTGTTATGCTTGTGAGCTGGGAAAACTTACCTTAGACGATACCACCAAACACTATTTTCAATAATCAATTCTTGACGAAGGTCTCGTTCTAGACTGACATCTAATGGAAGAAGTATCGCAACAACAATACTTAAACACATGGTTAAATGGAACAACTAGTCACCTGAATGTAGGCCTCGTACCAGCCTGACATGTGGAATGTAATGGACGAAGTATCGCAACAACACTTAAACACATGGTTAAATGGAACAACTAGTTACCTGAATGTAGGCCTCGTACCAGCCTGACATTTAGAATGTAATGGACGAAGTATCGCAAAACATTTAAACACATGGTTAAATGGAACAACTAGTCACCTGAATGTAGGCCTCGTACCAGCCTGACATGTAGAATGTAATGGACGAAGTATCTCAACAACACTTAAACACATGGTTAAATGAAACAACTAGTCACCTGAATGTAGGCCTCGTACCAGCGTGACATGTAGAATGTAATGGACGAAGTATCGCAAAACACTTAAACACATGGTTAAATGGAACAACTAGTCACCTAAATGTAGGCCTCGTACCAGACTATCATGTAGAATGTAATGGACGAAGTATCGCAAAACACTTAAACACATGGTTAAATGGAACAACTAGTCACCTGAATGTAGGCCTCATACCAGCCTGACATGTAGAATGTAATGGACGAAGTATTGCAAATTACTTAAACACATGGTTAAATGGAACAACTAGTCACCTGAATGTAGGCCTCGTACCAGCCTGACATGTAGAATGTAATGGACGAAGTATCGCAACAACACTTAAACACATGGTTAAATGGAACAACTAGTTACCTGAATGTAGGCCTCTTACCAGCCTGACATGTAGAATGTAATGGATGAAGTATCGCAAAACACTTAAACACATGGTTAAATGGAACAACTAATCACCTGGATGTAGGCCTCGTACCAGCCTGACATGTAGAATGTAATGGACGAAGTATCGCAACAACACTTAAACACATGGTTAAATGGAACAACTAGTAACCTGAATGTGGGCCTCGTACAAGCCTGACTTGTAAAATGTAATGGACGAAGTATCGCAAACAACACTTAAACACATGGTTAAATGGAACAACTAGTCACCTGAATGTAGGCCTCGTACCAGCCTGACATGTAGAATGTAATGGACGAAGTATCGCAACAACACTTAAACACATGGTTAAATGGAACAACTAGTCACCTGAATGTAGGCCTCGTACCAGCATGACATGTAGAATGTAATGGACGAAGTATCGCAACAACACTTAAACACATGGTTAAATGGAACAACTAGTCACCTGAATGTAGGCCTCATACCAGCCTGACATGTAGAATGTAATGGATGAAGTATCGTTGTTAGATAGGGCCAGGACGGGGACTGCAATCACAAACTCTTGTCCCATTGAAGATATGACAGCTGAAATCATCATTTAAATATATATTTCTTTACTTCTTTGTTCTTTGTTGCGAGAGGTGAGGTTGTTGCTTTTTAAAAAGATTTTAATTATGTTATTAATGAAAAATTGTTCCTGTTTACGTTTAAATAATTGATATCTTCTTTTTGTAACTCAATATAAATTCTTTATTCATTAACATTTTTTTAAAAAAAATCAGTGAAACATTTAAAAGCGATTTTGGGTTTGTAACATTCCAATTAAAATTAAATTACCATAAACCTCAAACTATATTTTTACAACTTTACCAGAAATAGTAACTTTTCACAGTTGACACATTAAAGACGGTCTAAAGTAAGAGTTAGTTTACCTTCAACTTCTGGCAATATTACAAGTAGTGATGTCATAAAATAATAACTAAATCTATGGTGTCTGTGGTATTTTGATACCATCATATCTTTTGTTATTTATTTCTTTTTAACTTAAAAAATAGACATACGTCAACAAATAGTATTTAAATATTAAATGTTTAAAATCCATTTTTCAAACATCCGGTGTTCATTTTGGTGCTTCCTGAGATTAGTTGGTGCGAAAAACAAATGTTGTCATGTAGCGTAATCGCTTCCTTACTGCTTCCAATGCGGAGACATTGCAGAGTGTGAAAGAAGCTGTGAATTCATGTAGTAGACTTGATTAAGTCAGTACATCGCTAGCTTAGTAGTCTACTGGCCTTGAAACTTGAGTACCTTCTATAATAGTCTTGTAATGCATGTTGGTTGAATTTTTGTTTTACGTAGACGCTGACGAGATCAATTTATTTACTGGCGGGCCGTATAGGCTACATTTTTATACCAATGAATAACGTGTTATCGCGCACTCAATAAGGACCGCAATTTCCTAGTTGGCAATACTTTAAAGATGTCCTAGATTTTCTTAAAAGTAATCACGTAAATGCGCTCGTCTGAATGGAGAGCTTTTCCTAAGAGCTTTACATCAGAGCGGTATGTGATCTGATTTGTTATTATACAATGATTTTTTTTTGTTAAAACTCACACTGCATATAATCATATATAGAGTACATTCTCCATTAATCACAGATTTTTATTAATCTTACCTAATTTATGTTTATAATTTAAGCTTGTAACATCTGACCTTTTTCTCAAAATGTATTCTCTTTGGAATTAAAATTCATACGATGGAATTTTTGTATACGAACGAATGTCTGGCTGTCAACTTTTGCTTTCTTCTATTTAGAATTTTCTTTTAAAAGTGAAATTGATTGCCTGTCGGATTGAAGGGAACGTGTGTTTATAATCTCCATTTGAATGTGCACTTGTAAAATACGTTTTTCATATGAGATGCACGCCTTTCATAGTTTGATGCTGTTGACGGAAATTTAGTGGCTGTGTTTATCTGTGTCTATTTGTGTCTGACTGTGTCACAATTGCTTTTTTATTGCTAACGAATACATTTAGAAACCAAGGCTTTTACTGTACTAGATGTTTGCCGAATTTCAGATCCAGCTCTAGAGTCAAATATTATTTTTTCACTATCATTGTTTACGCTATGAAAACCCTCGTACTGAAAGGGAAACTTAAAAAAAATCTACTATTGCACTGTCGAAAGAACATTTGGATATCTAATTTGTAAGAACCCTGCGTATATTTGACTCCCTGATTTTAATAGTAGCAAAATCTTCCCCCCCCCCTTAAATCCTTTTTTAACTTCCAACCCCAGTGTTTTGATACAATAAACTGATGTTATTTCTAAAACATCAAACATTCTTCTAATGTATAAAACGAAGGCATGACGCATAAACAATTTCTTACCTAATTTAAAAAAAAAAAAAAAAAACACTTTTGATAAACGGAATAAATTATCCATTTTCGTAACAAAAACTATATTTCGCTTTGATAGTTAAATTTTGAACGGCTTGAAACATTAGTTCATTATAATGAAACCACCCCTAAAACATAGTGGTTCGTCTAAATCCTTTATAAAGTGTTATATTGAGCAGTGGGTGCTGCGAATGAAAATTTGACAAAACATGAATACAAATAGCTCACTTTATAAGAATACCAATTAGTGCCGCCCCCCCCCCCAAGGCTCGCAAACGCATATTTTTTCGCGCCACTGAACTCAATTAATATTCTAATGTCCCGTCCTCTTCTACACTGCAATTTATTTCACCAATAATTTTAGAAACAGAAAAGAAAATATTACGCACCAAACTTACCTGCGATATTTTTATAAAAAGAATATTTTTTAGCGAAGCGAGCGGAAATTTTATTATATATTCCCCTTTGACAAACAGGAAAAATTGACCTGGGGGGGGGGTTGGGATGGGGCTGAAGACGTGATAGACTTTTTTGTCATCGGAAATTTGTCTATGTGCCAAGTGTCAGCTCGATAAGTTTACGGGAAGTGGGTCAATTTGCCGTCTGAAGACTTTATCCCCCAGCCAGTCAGTCAGCCAGCCATTCGCAAACAAAAACGAAGTTAATATAAAGGATTTAGCACTGTTGTCATATGTCTTCTGTGTTTTAATAAGCCGTTTATTTTACTATCAAAATCATACTTGCTCTACAAAATGAAATCTTTTTACATGATTCAATAACTCAAACTTTCCAGCTTGTAAAGAGATTTTAATCGAAGTTAAAACATAAATGTATAAACATAAAATGAAACTAATAATAAACAGCGAAATATGCAGAATTATCTTGTTGTTTCCTTTCTAATTGAAAAAAAAAAAAAATTTTATGTACAATATAACATGTAAAATTATTTACTAATGGGTAAAAATCATTGCGTGCTAATACGAATTTTTTTATTTACTCTGAGTTGAATGTCATTCCTAAGATGAGGGTAATAAAATAATTCAAACATACAACATAATTAATTATTATTATTATTTTCTTAAATGTATGGTAAAATATATGTATAATAAAGTGATAATAAACATTTACGCACTCGATATGTCTAGTGCTTTTTAGTAAACCAATTAATATTAACCAGCGTTTTGGTATGTAAACAAAGTTTAAATGATCATAATAGTGGTGAAGAGTTTGTAAAAGTGTCTGAATGTTACTGAAGTAACATTAAATAGCTTTCAATAATAGTGTTGAAAACAAACCAAAAAAAGCATTACAAAAGCCAAATTAGCAAGAAGTCAAGGTTGTCCTTGGAGAAATGAAGCCGAGACGGCCGTACCCGGTTACATTTTGTAAGCCATTTGATGTAGTGTCCATAGCTACCCCATCGTCTCGCCAGGACGGAAGTATGGCATATATAATAAATAGTTATCTGAAGTATATATATATATATATGCAATTTATAGAGACAGGGTTAATTAAATGTAAATTTAATATAATTAACTTCGAAATGCTTTAAATACGAAAATATTTATGAATTGTTTATATAGTTTGCCAAGATGCTGAACATTAAAATAAAAACAACGAAAAAATGTTGGACTATTAACATAATATACAACAGTGATTGGTATGATACATAGTGTTTGTTGATTTAATTCAACTAGTTGCATTTGATTATTTATGCATCAAATAAGAAGTCAAAACAAAAAATAGAAGAAAACTTTTGATACGGTGACCAGACGTCCTGTTTTAACCGGGACATTCCCTATTTTTACTGCACACGTCCCGGTTTCCCCGATAGGCTAAGGAATGTCCCGGCCTGCGGCGTTTCCTGATAAGCTGTGCATTTTTCCCCAGACAGGGACACATATCCTACTGTAAGAGTCTTTTCTGTGATAATTACAACATGTGGAGACCGGATGAATTGAAACTGAAAGTCGGTACATTAAAACATTTGCTGATAGTCAAATGCAATATCATTTATTCAAATGACATGTTTTATGATATGTCCTGAGCACTGTCCAGTGATATCAGAAATTTATGTGTCATGATTATAACATTCATAATAACAAAACCGCTTTTTGTGGCTTCATGTTTCTGACATAAGTCACATGTGTAAAATTCTTCATATACTTTAACTTGTCAATTGTTAGTAGTCAGTTACTTACTAACAATTTGTTTTTGCTTTATTTGACATTAAAAATGGGACTTGCTCAAACTCATTTTCAGAAAGTATAATATAATTCATCACGAAACATATTTTAAAATATTTTCCTACCTTATTGTTCACAAAAATTTCTTCTCCGATTCCTGATTATTACAAAGTAAGTTTTCGCTACGTCCACATGCTATTCTTTGACCTTCTGGAACTCGTGTTTTTCAGTCTATTTTCACCACCAGTTTTGGTCTGGGTGTGCGATTCCCCTCCCCCCGGGCCCCAAAACCCACGGGTGCAAAGTTGCGCCACCCTCTCCAGCCCCCGGTTATCAGGTTAACCCCTGAAAAATCTGGTCGCCGTACCTTTAAAAAATTAATAAAATAAATATTTTTTTAATTTAAAAAAAACAAAAATTAACATATGTTATTAATTTTTGTCCTCATATAGAGGAGAGCATGATATTATTATTTATCTGATTTAACACCGAGTTTTAGATTTTGGTAAGCATTTTCATCATCCTTGATGGCAGCCGAACTTTTGGCTTCATCACCAGCAAACGCCCCTTTGCTATGGAGCGACGTGACGCATTTCGCCGCAGAATTGCAATCATCAGTGGACGATTCGGTCTTGCCTAAGGTCGAGGGCTTATTTTGAGATGTACCATATTCTTCGTAGACATGGTCGTCTTTAGAAAAGAAAGAGTTCAAACATTCATTTTAGAGAAGATCATAATTACTGCCTTCGTGAAGATGTGCACAATACTTGGTTACACTAGCGACATGGAATAAGATACACTTATTTTAGCATATTTGTATGCTAGGGCATTTCCTATTTAGCATATTTGTATGCTAAAAAATAGTTACGGATGCATGGCTGTGTTAAAGATCTTCAGCAACAACCTAATGTTTTATATTCACAAGAAAAACAAAATTCAAATTTATCCGAAATAACTCATCACTGTTTTCATAATTCCAGAAATAAGTTGTATGGGGTTAGCTGTTGAGTTGTATATATTTAGCTCTTTAGTATTGCGTTAGCTTAGTTGATTGAGTTGTATGGATTAAACACTTGAGTTGCGTTAGCTTAGCTGATTGAGTTGTGTGTTATAGCTCTTGAGTTGTGTGGATTTAGCTAATGAGTTGTGTGTTTTTAGCTGTCAAGTTGTTCAGCTTAGCGGTTGAGTTGTGTGTATTTAGCTCTTGAACTGTCTAGGCTTAGCTGTTGAACTGTTAAATTGAGCTGTTAAATTGTGTGGCATTAGCTGTGTGGCATTGAGTTGTTGTGTTTACACTTATTTTAAATAAAATCAGCTTTGTCACTGTGTTCATGTCACATTAAGACGAGATTCAATAACTAGTCAAAACTATGTAGATGATGAGAGTTAAGTTTTTCAAATCCCCCGCAGGATTTCGTTCAACAAAAAACCTCTGGTGAAATTTATCCCACCCCATGAAATCCGGGAAACTTATTTAGAACGCATGTGTCTCCTCTTTTTTAAGCTCAATTTCCGCATGTAACAAAATGTAGTCAGGTTTCACTATAACCCCGAGGCTGAATAATCAAGTTAACTGTGCTGAATTATTAAGCACAGTAGCTCTAGAACAAATGATCTTAAGCGCTTTGAAGTAACAAACACATCTATATAGAAGCAAAGGGAGCCTATAAGTGATGTATTGAACCATGCTTTTAAGAAAAGGAAATGAAAATTAAATATTACCATCTTTATTCATTAATTTTTTCAACGACATATTTATTGGTATCCCAGGATAACAGTTCCAGTTATCCTATTTACCATTGATAAGCCAAACCCTTAAAATTTCAGTTTTGTTCATCATTATTTTCATGTTTGTTTACTGTCCTTAACTTAAGCAGACTGATGTTCCATAAATGAATTTTTCCCCCTTCTGCTCACAGAATTACAATGGCAATCTTTTAAGAAGCGATTTACTTTTTAATACCCCCCCCCACACACACACAGACGCAAAGTTATTTTAGCAGGCATGTACTGCACATAAAAATATGCTAGCTGAACTTAACTCTTTACCTTCTAAGATAACAGGTTTCTTGGGTGGTACCGGAACAATGGCTTTGGGCACATTCTTGTAGGGATTTTGACGAGCCAGTGGAACACGCTCAACTTCGGGAGTAGTTGTCATCTCAACATTGCTAAATTAACAGAGAAGATAGCACAATGCTGTACTTAGTATCTCTAAAAATAACATTCTATAAAAGTATTGATCTAATTATCAATATCGCTTTCTTATTTAACTTTGTTTTGCTTATACAGGAAATTTGACATTGTTCACTTTTTTTAATATTCAAATATAGTTTTTCATTATAAGATTATGATCTACCAAGCTCTAAATGAAAGAAGTATATTCAAAATTAAAAAAAATGTAAGTTATATTTTTGGATTTAAATGTTTTTTTTTAAAAAATGCACTTTAACCCCTAGTTGTATCTTGAAAAGGTAAAAAAGACAAAGGCCAAGGTGCATGTCATAAATGATTTTGTTATGCTGTCAATGTAACCATAATACCAGGGGTACCATAATACAAGGAGTATTATTATGGCAGAGGCCCCACACCGCCACTTTTACCAGGGTTTCCATATTACAAGATGCATTTTAATACCTAGCTAAAGCCCTTATGAGGAATTGCGAAATACTTCAGATTTTTTTTAAAAATTGCTTTGAGAAAGGTAGGGCTTACCTGCTCGCACTTGGTTTACCAGCACCCTTCTTTCTTTTTCGGATTACCACAACAGCCAAAGTGATTAAAATAATCACAATGACACCGGCAACTGAAGCACCAACGATAACTGCAAGTTTATCTGTATCTGGAGACAATTGTCGATGTTAAAAGTCATATAATATTTTAGTAAAGTGGAAATAGTCTAGACATCTTTATTTTATAAGCAGCTAGCCAATTTGTATTCCAAAAAATTATAAATCCTACCAACGAACAAGTTAATTTAGGGCCTTTTCAAAAAACTTATTAAAATCACCCTTTTTTAAAAATCTTTCTTGTGGCATTAAATTTAAATGGTAAAAGTCTAATTAGTTCATTGGATCCCCACGAGTTTTCTGATTATTGATTAAAAAAAGTAATGACATTTAAGTTAAAATTAAAAAAAATAATAATGAATCTGGTGCCGGTCACCGGTTCAATGGGTAATGTGGCCCGCTCTACTTACAAATTTTTGGTATTGCTGATAGTGACAACATTATTAAAAAGACACCAAAGACGATTTTTGAGTACACTCTTCTAAAGAGCTCATTTCTTGCAGGTAATATCTCTTGCTTGGATATTAAATAATACATAACGTGTCTTCCATAAAAGTTTTTGAGCAAATTGGACTGTCTTTCTCTATTTCAGCATTCAATTAACTTTATTTTGTGCTCTGCACTTTAATAACCTACGTAATGGAAACTGTATCATTCTTTAAAATTAGTTCCATCAGGTGGAGCCAAAAAAAAAATCTTTAAAAAAAGACACACTAAATTTATATAAAATAGTTTTGTTCATTGACAAGGCCTACAGCTAATCTAAAATTTAGGGCGTGAACCAGTTGAAAAAATTGGTTGTCTTCCCTTCCGATACATTTCACTGTGTGTTAAAAATAAAAGTATGTAAATGATACATTAATAAAGTCACCCACCATCCTGTGACTCTGTTTTAAAACTGCCAACGACGGCCTCGCTGTAGTCACCATTCTTGTTGTAGGCAGTGACAGAGTAGAGATACAAAGTGCCTGATTTGAGGTCAGTCAGTGTTAACTCTGAGGCATTAACATGATAAGTTGATGTGAACTCCCCGTCCGAAAGGACTACTTTATATTTATAGACATATCCCGAAGGTTGTGGGAAACTCAGTCTGTAGGGCGGACGTGAGAGGAAACTTGTAGATGCATTGATTGGACCATATACTGGAGGAGCTGTGGAAAAAAAAAACAATGGACTAAGTGTTTATTTTTAAAAAAGTTCTATATGATCTATAAAGTTTTACTTAGTCTATTTTTGGGGACAAAATTTCTAGAATTTGAAAACAAAGCAAATTAATTTTTATGAAGCTTTGAAACATATGGCCACTTATAAAATGTTGTTTAAAAAAATTATGTTTTAAGACTTAAGCAAAAAAACAAACTACAACAGTAAACCACGTCATAAATATGCCTCTATGCTTTCAGTGAATTGTTTTGATGGATGCTTACAGACAGATGAATGTTATATCAATAAAATCGATTCGTGAAGTTGGACATTTCAAATTGTATATATATATATATATATACATACATATGTGGGTGTATGTGGTTGTGTATGTTAATATCAATATTTATCAATATAACTACTGACTACGCGTCATGCGGTGCAATGCCACTGAAAGAAAGAATTTGTTTTTATTGTATTAGTGTTTCTTGAAGAGCTTTTAAATACATAATTTTTTTTTTCCGGCTGGAGCGTACACTAATAAATCAGAGGGTTTTCCGACTCGCGAGCAGACCACATGAAACGAAAAGCATGGGTCTTCCAAATTTAGTCAACACACTTCTAGCGATGGTCCCTGTGCTTTGTTGATGGTTATTGCACATGCGAGTCGCACGGACACTGCAGACGTTTGAATTCAAATGGCATATCTGTTGGAATTATGTGTATGCTTGGCAACAGTATATATTCTCCTTAACGTTCAATTTAAAATAATAGCTTCTATGATGCTCATCATCTATTTCAATGAAAGCTTGGTACCGTTGCAAAGTCGTGGTGGATTTATGTTTCGTAAAAGATTGATAGGCACGCCAATGTTCAATGCTAAAACGTGCGATGGAATGCATTGAAAATGGAGTGAATACACGAACTTTGTTGGATAATTGACTTCTTCGTCTTGATTCAATACAGTTTTGATGGACTTATACGTTCTCGCTTCCCCTGGTGTTGCATTTTGAATGCGTACATTGATGGCATTGATATCGTTGTTCTTGGCTGAAAATATCGCACGTACACTGAGCCACTAATAATTTATGTAATACTACTCAATATTTTGGAAAACTTTGTGAATCAATTCGACGGTTGTTGGTGTGATTTTATAGAAGATGTGAAATTTTTTGTGAATTTAGAGATTGCCAATTTCCCATTCCCAACGACCAACAATAGTTTTGCGAAACTTTCAGCGCATCCATCACGTTTTACTTGTACGCGCATATTGATCTTCAAAGTAAATTACTGTACGTGTCCCAATAAATGCATAGAAGCATGCATTTCATTCATCAGCAGTATTTTGAAAATTTATATAACTTTAGAGTGTATCTAAATTCAACAGACAAATAGATAAGAGCGCAACCGAAAAACTATTCATTTCTTCTCAAATCTTTTAATGTATGATGAAGCGATTCCAATGTTTTTTTGTTTTTTTTGTGTGCGTCATAGTACATTCATCTCGAATAATGTGTTTACATAATTAAAATACCTTACCTATTCCAGAATTTTTATTTATATTGCATGTTGGTGTCTCAGTTATTTGCATATTCAACGGCAATTTCAGAGCTGAATGGGCTGTTCAGCCACCATCCAAAAGAGTTGATGCAATTCCAGGTGATGCGATTGCCTGTGCAATCTTTTACCATGATTGTATGGTTTCCAAAAAAATGGAAGTAAGAAAAAATGTCATTTCTCAGTATTCATCTAGGAAATACAAACCACCGCTTTGACTTGTAATTGCATGCATAATTCTGTCATTAAACGATGCGATGTTCTGGAACCAATTCGGAGGATTCGTTTGATTCAATTGTACACAATTCGTCGATATCAAAGTATGTTTTTCGTTGCAAATCATACGGGAAAATGTTGTTTGCAGATCGATCTGGAGCAGTCATTTCCAACTCTATCAGTGTTTTCTTAACGATTGCCAAACACATGTCCTCAATCAAAACCAATGCCTAATTATTCACTTTTGGTGTAAATAACTGAATGTCCGGATTTTGATTCGTTGCACGCAAACGATGTAGGAGGTCATCGCTCTTGTAGTGTTTGTATTTCTCCCAAAAATCTTTTGGATTGGATGGGAAATAAGTTGTCAATATGATTGCAAACAACGTGTCTATTTACTGTTCAATATTCGATGCATCAAAGACCATTGAGTGTGTCTCAATGTACATCGTTTTCCAAAAGTTTTAATTCTTGGCAAGTTTCAGGATAAGCGGCACATACTTGACCATTTACTGTTCTTAATTCTTAGAAAGATGTCAGTTCACGTACGTTGATTAACAGTAATTTCAATTATCAGCATTCTGAATTGATTGATTGAACAGTCTAGACGGCCTTATGCGTCGTTGAACATAAATTGGGTTGATCTTAAAATGTTTTACCCTGTTTGTTGCGTTCAAACTTGTTCGCTGATCCATTCCATGTTTAATATGTTGGCACTTGAGCGTAAAGTAGCGTCTTACAATCATATTAGTCTTCCACAATGAAAACATGCATTTAACATTGTTGTCGGAGGTTGCAATGCTCTTACACAAGCATTTGCTCTTGTGACGTACACGCGCTGTCTATTTTCAAGGTGCATTGCTAAATGAACAATTATTGGAAGGCGTTCCAGTTGCATTTTGCAAGTCCATATATTTTCCTGAGAACCCTTTTCTCTTATTTCTTTAAAAGGTCATCTGCCGTTTTAGTTAGGAGCAAAGGTGTCACGCGTATGTTACTACTGGTCTGATTTCAAACGCTAAAAAATTGTGGGTTTTTTTTCCATTCGGAAAATATAGTTGAAAATTCTATTGTATGCAGTGTTTTCGGTCTGCTTATTTTATGACAAATTTTGAAATAAATATTTTAATGTAACTTCTACATTCTGTAATTAATGTTCACTGTACAATTTATGCAATTAATTTACTTAAATTAGTTTTACCTGTAATGTATGTTTATGTTAAAAATATCAGATACAGTTCACATATTTTCCTTCCAGCATTGTTTTGCGTAAAGTTATTTAAATTTCAGTATCATCAAGTGAATGTTTGGGAATACATACCAGTCTCCGACACAAATTCTACATCAACACTTCTAGAGCTGTAAAACTTGTCACGAGTTGTTATGGTTACAATGGTGATATTGTACTCTCGTCCAGGTTGAAGGCCTGTGACGTTGACACCATAGGCCATCGCATCATATCGTCTGACGTCCTGCGGGCTGCCGAGAGGTGTAACGATGGCCTGGTAAGTCACAGTTGCGCCATTTCTGTTTGTTGTCCACCTCAGCTCTATAGAGTCAGTTAATCTTCTACCAGCAATAGGCCAAGAAACCTTAATTTCTTGAACTTTGAAGTATTGAGAATAATAATTAAAAATACATGTTTTTATTTCTATGCATTCTTTAAAATCATGCTAGTTTTAATATAATTACTAAATTAAAGTCAAATACTTCCAGAAAACGAAACACACAATAACATCCGAAGAAAATCAAATATATTTTAACAAAACGTTTCTATATATGGTCGTTCCCTTCCTTTCCTGACACATCTTAATATGATGTGAATGGAACGGGAATCAATGTGTATGTATTTTTCAAGGGAGTATTAAAAATAGTGTACATTTGTTTGAAGTTTACAAAAGATGAAATTATAACGTTTAAAATAGCAACAGAAAAAGTACAATTCATTTATGTAAACACGTGTTATATTCATGTACGCACGTGAGAGACAGCCTCCAAGATATTCATACATGTCTTCTTTACAGAGACACCTTGGCGTGACGCGAACATCTGGAAGACACTGAAGATTCGGTCCACGGCACATGCCATCAATAGAAATATTGCACAAAGCTTTAGTCTCCAATTCTGCGAAAAGCCATCAGGAATATGAAACACTAAGTGACTGGAACATTCTTTTTTTTTAATTTGTCAACCCGTAGAGAAATAAACGCTAAAGGGTATCAGAAAATTTCCTGATTTTAATCTTGGCAGAGATGTGTATTAATCGCTACGCGAGTACACGCTGGAAAATCTACAAGCCCTTTCATACAATATACAGTAAGACTTTGTGCATAGTGTCAATCAAATAATCCAATTCATTGTCATATTAAAATGTTTGTAAATTTGTTTAAAATACATTGAGAAAGTGACAAATTTGTAATAGGTTCGTAAGGAATTCTAGTTTAACACTTTGAAATACGAACTAATTTTCTCACTAAAAATTTCCAGCTCAATACGCTTGATCGTTTCTCAAGATTGTGTTCTAATGGCATCAGATAAAATTCAAAAGAAATAGCAAATAGCATTTTATATTAATTTAAAGGTAAAAAGATTTCATAGCTTTTTTCCCCTCAATTTCACTCGTTAAAGGGACTTAAAGAAGTACATTTTGCCCGAGTACATAATTCTGTGCCCCCGAATACACCATAAACTATCTCTCAATGCCAACTTTACAGCGTATCCTCCCATAATTTCTCTGCTTTAAATTAAATTCAGAAGGGTTGAACATTTAAAAAAAAATACTTAAATAATACTGAGGAAGTGTTTTTATTTCTTACGGTTAAGGTTTATTTAAAAATAATCTTCCAATTTGTTTTCATTATTCTATGATGAATTTTTCTTTACCATAATTTTTTAACGATTATAATTATTATTATTTTTATGTGAAAATAACGTCAATAATTAAAAAAAAAAAATTAACTGAGTTTCTTTAAAAAATATATTGATATTTTCCTAATTACAATTGCTTAAACATATATATTTATACTCCCCTTAACCATTAGGAAGAAATTGCCTGCTCAATGTCAACTTCATACTCATGCATTATTCTTGAAAATTTTGGTGAAACAGAGGTAATGATAATTCGTGTATAATAATTTCAAAATATATTTTAAAAAATTAAGACTCAATAAAATTAGTTTGTTTAAGTATCGTACTTATCGTAAGTATCAGGCACACACACACACACATATACGAGGTAAGAGTGGATGAAGAAATAACTAATTGAAAAAGCGTAAATCAGGTGTTAATGAAACTTTTTTACTTACTACTTTGACATGAAGTCGATGCTGGGTTATAAAACTGCACTGACGTACACACACACTGTTTGTTGATGCAGTTCACATTACCCAGGCATTGCATCTGGTTTGAACAGATTCCACCGAAATTGCTCTCTAAGACAATGTATTAAACAAAAGTTTATACTTTGATGCAAGGTGTTATTTGTTTTGTTTTTTTTGTATACCTAGCTCGAACTCTAGGCCATATATTTTTGTTAGGCAGTTTGCAATTTGTTTCTTAAGAAATTAAAATGTTACAAAGAGGTGATGCTTTAAACTTCTCTAAAGGAGAGATATTTAAACATATTAAGATTTATTTTCTTACAAGCAGTTGATTTGTTTTGTATTTAAATTTAATAAGGGCAGCTTTTTCATATTGTCAACTCAAAAAGGTGTTTCCAAGTCACAAATATAAAATTATATTTCTATCATTAAAAACCAGAATTTTCTTTGACTTTCCTTTTCCCATAAAATAACTTATTTACGACACAACAAAAGCAACTTGAATTGCGTGAAACTCAAGAAATTGTTTTAAAACTTGAGTTTTTTTCTTATTGAAGCTTTGCTTCGAAATTATTTTTCTCTACTTATCAGAGCGTTCCATTTTCTGGTTAAATAAGGGAAAATTAAATAAAACTCAAATGCACGCATAAGGTTAGAAAAATATGACTCTATTGGCCCAGCAATAAACGTTAATTATTCAATCAAACTGAAATTCTAATATTTTAAAGAAGTTTCAGAAAAACGACAAATGCAAGAAAATACATTAAAGGACTTGATTTATGTCTAAACAGCGTTACTAGAAAACTTACTAGGTGCGCAAGATTTGCCAGTATCGTCATGGTAATGAGTATGTAAGCACTGACACATTCCATTTACACATGTTAGGTAAGTGACACAAGTGTCACTCGAGCAGCTGTTTCCGTAAGACATCTCTGGGAACGGGTTAAATATTTATAATCAGTGGCTTAGACTTTTAAAAATAGAGGCATTAAACATTTTAAACTCATTAAGTATATTGTAAAATTGTATGATCTAAAATTTTTTTTATTGTATACAATTTAAAAAAAAATAAAAAATTACATCGAAAATGATCATCCGTTCTTCAATATATATATAAGTAAAAGGCATGAAAAATCTTACAGGTCCTATTCCTATTTATCAAAACTATGTGAGTAAGAAGATATCTTTGTTGGTATGACAAATACTTATGAGAGATTTAAAATTTTTATTATAACTAAATTGTAAATCTTATTTTGATTATTTTTTTTTGTCGTACACTTTGAAAGATAGTGGTTTTCTTTTGTTTTGTGTTTGTTTGTTTAAAAAAAAAAGAGAGATTTTAACACTTTAAAAAAAATAGTATAAATTCTCAAAGCATTTGTCTGAATAAAATATTCCCATACCAACACTACCGAGATCATAATTTTTCTTTTCATTTAGACATGCAATTTTAAAAAAAAATCACTCCTTTAATATGAATTTCAAAATATTCCAGAAGAATGCAGTAAAACTAAAAAGGTATTTTTTAAAAAAATTAGATCTCTTCATAATTGCATTATTTATAATTGGGAAAAAAAAAATATTTATGCTGATCTTTATCTTGATTCATAAGGTCCTTTTTTTCAATGTAGTCAACAAAAATGCGTACAATTCTCATTTAATATAATTATAAAACTAAGATCCTCTTCGGTAAAAGCTTTTTAAGTTTTTGGCCTGGGGCCCTAAGTTCATCTTTTCTTATATGAATTATATAAATATAAGTTTAAACAGAGCAATTTTGGATGGACTTTAATCAAACAAAGAGCAACAATTAATTTGTTTCGATGTGACGTAATAAGCAGGTTTCTAAAGTATCAAATCATATAGTTATTGTATTACAAATCATATTATTGTAATATTCCGTTTGGTGCCGGGGGGGGGGTGGGGCTCTAAATTTATTTATATTTACTATATGATCTATATAATTGTAGTTTCAAACACAGCAATTGCATGGGTGGACTAATGACTAAAGTGTGTGGAAGAAATTTTGAAAAAAACATGCTTCATACATGGACAGCTGTATGTGGTCTACTCACGAGTCAAAAAACCATCTAATTTATTCGTGTACACACCATACGGGAAAAAAACTGTGCTCGTTTTCCTAATTATTAAATTAATAACAAATGCTTCAGCTTTATTTTTGGTGATTTTAATCTTACACAACATTAAATTCATTTTTCTAGAGGGTCATATTTTATATCTAGTCCAAAAAAATGTGCTTGCTATTCCAATTGAACGAATTAATTTAATTAATTGTCCTCTTTAGAAAAGCTTTTTGAATTTTTATTATGTGTATACATTAAATAAAATTCCAGTAAACACCATCATTAAAAACTATCCATCTTACTGCTGCCACATAAATTTGATCCAGAGTCATAATATTGTGAGCTGCTGCAGGTACAGCTGCTGTTGACGCATGCAAGGTTACTCTGACATTGGTTCTCACTGCTATGAATATTGCAGATGCTGTCGTAGGAGAGTTCTGAAATGGTTTAAAATTAAATTAATTAACAATCTTTAGGAAATTACAGTATTAAATCTCTACACTGTCATTTATACAAAGCTAATAAGCTATATGTTGAGTTATATTGAAATATAGTTTTTTAAAGTTATCTAAAAAAGAATTTTTATCAACTGCTTTAGACATACCTATCATAAGATCGATTAAAGGACATGATTTTTGTCTTGACAGCAATACTAGAAAACTTACTAGGACTGCAAGATTTGACAGTATCGTCATGGTAATGAGTACTTGTGCACTGACATATTCCATTTAAACATGTCAGGTAAGTGTCACATTCGTCAGTCGTGCAGCTGCTACCGTGTGATTTCCCTGTGAACCGTTACAGAATTATAATTATTTGGTTAAAAGGTTCTTAAAATATAGCAAATAAAAATAATTAAATTCAATAAAAACTTTGCAAAATAGATGCACTAATAAAAAAAAAATTGATTTTATACCGATATCAGTTTAATGAATATTAAATCGATTATCATCATGTGGTTGTTACTCCAATTATTTATCAGTGTGATATTTTCATTTCTACTGTTAGCTGAAGAAGGCTATATGCCAAAACGTTCTTATCTTTTTTGTCCTATTCTATAATTCAATCTACCACATACCTCGTTTTGCTATTTCATTAAAATACGACACAATGATCAAAACTATTTGTGGTTAAAGATAAAATTGTTTGTATCACAGTTACTTTCAATAGGTTTAAAAGTTTACTAATAAAATGCGTTGTGAATACTCTTTAGATACTTTTTGTAGAACACCATTACACATTGTATTTTTAAAAAAATAATTTTAGCATTTAAAAATATATATATTCTTAATGTTCAAAGCACTCGTCTGGATGAAATAATGTAATACCAAGAAATCTCAGAAGTTATGTTATATTCGCTTCCATTTTATATATAGATTGATACATTTCTGTATATACCATATACGGTCATTTACCTATGATGTGATTGCAAGAGAACTTTGTTGAATGTTGTCCACAAACTCGCGAACGGTAGTGATTATTGCCGCGATTTTACAATATTCCGTTTGCAGCTGAGGGCCTTATATTTGTTTGTTTGTTTGTTAAATGAGCTATGTTAATATAGTCTCCGTATGCTTTACTATACCATTTATTCTCTTGCGATAAAACTTTGGTGAATTTATTTGCGCCCGCCCGAAACGTTTTTTAAATGGTACAACCATTTTAAACTATTTCGTTTTTGGCCTGGGGCACTAACTTCGTTTTTTCATATATGAATTATATAAATATAAGTTAAAAAATAGCAATTTTGGATGGAATTTAATCAAACAAAGAGCAACAATTAATTTGTTTCGATGTGACGTTATAATCAGGTTTCTAAAGTATCAAATCATTTAGTAAAAAAAATATTGTAATATTCCGTTTGGAGCCGGAGGGGGGGCTCCAAATTCGTTTATATTTACTATATGATCTATATAATTGTAGTTTCAAACACAGCAATTGCATGGGTGGACTAATGACTAAAGTGTGTGGAAGAAATATTGAAAAAACATGCTTCATACATGGACAGCTGTATGTGGTCTTCTCACGAGTCAAAAAACCATCTAATTTATTCGTGTACACACCATACCGGAATAAAACTGTTTTCGTTTTCCTAATTATTAAATTAATAACAAATGCTTCAGCTTTATTTTTGGTGATTTTAATCTTACACAACATTGAATTCATTTTTCTAGAGGGTCATATTTTATATCTAGTCCAAAAAAATTGCATGCTATTCAAATTGAACGAATTAATTTAATTAATTGTGCTCTTTAGCAAAAGCTTTTTGAATTTTTAATATGTGTTTACATTCAATAAAATTCCAGTAAACATCTTCATTAAAAATTATCCATCTTACTGCTGCGACATAAAATTGATCCAGAGTCATAATATTGTGAGCTGCTGCAGGTACAGCGGCTGTTGATGCATGCAAGGTTACTCTGACATTGGGTCTCACTGCTATTAATATTGCAGATGCTGTTGTAGGAGAGTTCTGAAATGGTTTACAATTAATTAACAATCTTTAGGAAATTACAGTATTAAATGTCCACACTGTCATTTATACAAAGCTAAATAGGTATATGCTGAGTAATATTGAAATATAGTTTTTAAAGTTATCTAAAAATGAATTCTTTTTTTTAGTTATATTTAAAGTGTATTGTATTAAAGCTCACTTGCGTTGCAAGTCTTTGTTGTAGAGTCATGGTAATAAGAAGCACTGGAACAATTACAGATGCGGCTGACGCATGTCAAGTAAGTTTCACATGTTTCGCTGCTTGTACAAAAGCTGCCATAGGACTTTCCTAGAAAATAATTATAGATGGTGTTTCTTCTATCTCCATTAAATGTAAAATCTGTAGTACCAATCTCATATAGATAAAGTCGTTATTAAATAAAATGTTATTTGAGTTTTGTTTGCATAAAGATCCTTTGCTTCATCGTGAGCAGTTTGCTATCAAAAATAAAATAAGGATTTTTTTTATGTCTTTCAGCACCAACAAAGTAATGGAAAGAGAGTTTGGAGCTGTATTAAACCAAAGTTATACTTTGACTTCATCCATTCAAGGATATGTTGATTTTTTTCTTACCTAACTCTAACCTAAACGAGATAGTTTAATCTGTCAGGTTAAGATTATATTCAAAGAAATGAAAATGTCTTTTTTTTATCAACTTCTTTAGACACACCTATCACAAGTTCTTTAAGTTTAGCAGTTATATTTTCTGACATGCAGTTGTTTGTTTTTAATTTTATTTAGGGAAACATTTTAACTGTATAAAGACAAAAGAGCTGTTTCGAGGTCAACAGTTGTTTCTTAGTCAAACAATTTTTTTTAAGTCAAGCAGCTTTTTTCAAGTTATGCAGCTGTTTCTAAGTCAAGCAGCTGTTTCGTCAAGTATTCAATTTTTAAAGAAGTGATAATTCTATAAAAAAAAGGAATATAATTTTGTTTGAATTTCCAAATCGAATAAAAAAGCTAGTCTATTTTTCACACAATGAAAACTACCTAAATGTCATTTCATCAAATTTTAATAATTTATAATAATATATTGATGAAACAAAATGTACTTGAATGGCTTGTAACCGAAATTGAGTTTTTTTAATTAATTCCGTTTGCATCTCAAAGAATGTTTTTAAATTTGGATTTTGTTTTTTTTTTCTTCTGGAGGATTATTTGTTTCTTTTTATAAGGTTGCTCAATTTTCTTGTTACAAAAGGAAAAAAAAGTATTTAAAACTCCAGAACAACACAATGTCAGAAAATGTGTGTTTTTTGCAATGCAATAAAATTCAAATATTATATTGTATTAAAGCTCACTTGCGTTGCAAGTCTTTGTTGCAGAGTCATGGTAATAAGAAGCACTGGGGCAATTACAGATGCCGCTGACGCATGTCAAGTAAGTTTCACATGGTTTGCTGCTTGTACAAAAGCTGCCGTAGGACTTTCCTAGAAAATAATTATAGATGGTGTTTCTTCTATCTCCATTAAATGTAAAATCTGTAGTACCAATCTCATATAGATAAAGTCGTTATTAAATAAAATGTTATTTGAGTTTTGTTTGCATAAAGATCCTTTGCTTCATCGTGAGCAGTTTGCTATAAAAAATAAAATAAGTATTTTTTTATGTCTTTCAGCACCAAGAAAGTAATGGAAAGAGAGTTTGGAGCTGTATTAAACCAAAGTTATACTTTGACTTCATCCATTCAAGGATATGTTGATTTTTTTTCTTGCCTGACTCTAACCTAAACGAGATAGTTTAATGTATCAGATTAAGATTATATTTAAAGAAATGAAAATGTCTTTTTTTATCAACTGCTTTAGACATACCTATCACAAGATCGATTAAAGGACATGATTTGTGTCTTGACAGCAATACAAGAAAACTTACTAGGACTGCAAGATTTGACAGTATCGTCATGGTAATGAGTACTTGTGCACTGACACATTCCATTTAAACATGTCAGGTAAGTGTCACATGTGTCATTCGTGCAGCAGCCACCGTGAGATGTCCCTGTGAACCGATACAGAATTATAATTATTTGGTTAAAAGGTTCTTAAAATATAGCAAATAAAAATAATTAAATTCAATAAAAACTTTGCAAAATGGTTGCACTTATAAAAAAAAAAAATTGATTTTATAACGATATCAGTTTAATGAATATTAAATCAATTAACATCATGCGCTTGGTACTCAAATTATTTATCAGTGTGATATTTTCATTTCTACTGTTAGCTGAAGAAGGCTATATGCCAAAACATTCTTATCTTTTTTGTCCTCTTCTATGATTCAATCTTCCACATACCTCGTTTTTCTATTTCATTAAAATACGACACAATGATCAAAACTATTTGTGGTTCAAGATATAATTGTTTGTATCACAGTTACTTTCAATAGATTTAAAAGTTTACTAATAAAATGCGTTGTGAATACTCTTTAGATAATTTTTGTAGCACACCATTACACATTGTGTTAAAAAAAAAAAAGATTTTAACATTTAAAAAAAATATATTATTAATGTTCAAAGCACTCGTCTGGATGAAATAATGTAATACCAACAAATCTCATAAGATATGTTATATTCGCTTCCATTTTATATATAGATTCATACATTTCCGTATATACATATACGGTCATTTACCTATGATGTGATTGCAACAGAACTTTGTTGAATGTTGTCCACAAACTCGCGAATGGTAGTGATTATTGCAGCGATTTTACAATATTCCTTTTGCAGCTGAGGGCCTTATATTTGTTTGTTTGTTACATGGGCTATGTTAATATAATCTCCGTGTGCTTTACTATACCATTTATTCTCTTGCGATAAAACTTTGGTGAATTGATGTGCGCCCGCCTGAAACGTTTTTTTAAATGGTACAACCATTTTAAACTATTTCGTTTTTGGCCTAGGGCCCTAACTTCGTTTTTTCTTATATGAATTATATAAATATAAGTTAAAACAGAGCAATTTTGGATGGACTTTAATCAAACAACGAGCAACAATTCATTTGTTTCGATGTTACGTAATAAGCAGGTTTCTAAAGTATCAAACCATTTTGTAAAATATTGTAATATTCCGTTTGGAGCCGGAAAAGGGGGGGGGGGCTCAATTCGTTTATATTTACAATATGATCTATATAATTGTAGTTTCAAATACAGCTATTGCATTGGTGGACTAATGACTAAAGTGTGTGGAAGAAATTTTGAAAAAACATGCTTCACACATGGACAGCTGTATGTGGTCTGCCCACGTGTCGAAAAACCTTCTAATGTATTCGTGTACACACCATACGGGAAAAAGCTTAGTTCTTTTTCCTAATTATTAAATTAATAACAAATGCTTCAGCTTTATTTTTGGTGATTTTAATCTTACACAACATTGAATTCATTTTTCTAGAGGGTCATATTTTATATCTAGTCCAAAAAAATTGCATGCTATTCCAATTGAACGAATTAATTTAATTAATTGTCCTCTTTAGAAAAGCTTTTTAATTTTTATTATTGTATGCATTAAATAAAATTCCAGTAAACATCATCATTAAAAACTATCCATCTTACTGTTGGGAAATAAATTTGATGCAGAGTCATAATATTGTGAGCTATTGCAGGTACAGCGGCTGTTTACGCATGGAAGGTTACTCTGACATTGGTTCTCACTGCTATTAATATTGCAGGTGCTGTTGTAGGAGAGTTCTGAAATGATTATAAATAAATTAACAATCTTTAGGAAATTACAGTATTAAATCTCTACACTGTCATTTGTAACAAAGCTAATAAGTTATATGTTGAGTAATATTGAAATATAGTTTTTTAAAGTTCTCTAAAAAATAATTTTTATCAACTGCTTTAGACATACCTATCATAAGATCGATTAAAGGACATGATTTGTGTCTTGACAGCAATACTAGAAAACTTACTAGGACTGCAATAAAACTTTGGTGTGCGCCCGCCCGAAACGTTTTTTTAAATGGTACAACCATTTTAAACTATTTCGTTTTTGGCCTGGGGCCCTAACTTCGTTTTTTCTTATATGAATTATATAACTATAAGTTTAAACTGAGCAATTTTAAGCATTTATTTCTGTTAGTTTAAACTTTGAATTTTATCCGATTATTAACAGACATATTTTTCAGCACTATTTGATCTTTTTTATAGTTAACCAACTTTTGATTCATTTCTGTCATTTTACTGATTCATTTAAATTTTTGTTTAAGTGCGTCTAAATATTTTAGCGCCATAGACCTACAGGACTTGCAATCCTTTCATCTAATGGACAGAAGTGCACAATCTATTTGTTATATTTTTGTTGCTTCTTAAAAACTTTTAAAAAAAATTAACTGTCCTGTGTGTTTATGCGACTACTGTCTTGGAAGCCGTCAAATACAAAATGTATGTGTAACTGTTGCTCAAAACAAATCATCGACTAAATATAATGCATTTTTTATATTCTTTAATAAACAAAAGAAACTTACGTTTATCACACGTGCCCAATGAAGCATTATAAAATCTGTTAGATAAGCAACCACAGATGCCATCCACGCATGTTAAAAGTGGGTTGCAGTGAGAGGCAGAAGAGCAGGTGCTGTCTTTTATTCGACCTTTTATTCAAAAACATGAAGGTAATAAATCTTTTAGATACTACCTTTGTGATTCTTTATGAAATTTTTACACTATTGACCTATTTTACATTACAAACAAAAGTACAACAATAACTGGCTGTGTAATACGACGCATGAAAATAAAATATTGTTTATTCAAACAAAAGTGTAAAGGAAACAATTAATTTGAATATGTCATTGATTTATTTATACATTTTCATGCACTATTGAATATTTTTCTATATGCAAATATTAATAATTTATATTATGTATAAATAAATATGTTTTAAAAAAAGTAATATATGTGTTAAAATATGTTTAAGTCGAACTCACCTTTCAGGACAAATGATGCATTAAATCCACGGTAAACCAAAGAACTGCTGTTTGTTTTAAAAACAATGTGCATCAAACTAGTTGTTGATGTTAGATTGGCTGAAAAATTGGACTGGCAATATTGTGAAATTAATTTGGCGTTCGTGTCTCCACCGTCGTACACACGAAGCACAGCATCTTCACAGTCTGGAAATCCTTGCATTTGAATAAAAAATCTGAAATAGATAAATTGGTGATCATTTTTTCCAAACAGTCTTATCGAGAGATCAGCTAAACGAAATGATTGGACCAGACGATAACACAATCAAACAAACCCAAAATCATGAGCCAAAGTGAACTTTTGACCGTAGTAAGCCAAACGCTTACATTATTTTTTTTTTCCATCTTCCTCATCATTTTGGATTGAAAGCTGATATACACATATATATACACATATATAAAATATATTTAACTTTTTTTTTTTGTAAAACCAGAAATCAATTACAAAAATTAAAATAAAAAAATTAAGCACAAGTATGTGCAAAACTAGGGTTAGTTCAACCTGGGGCGGTACTATTTACTTTACTCTTCTATGCAACATTAAACATAAAAGCAAATGAAATAAACTTTTGACAAGCTTGTAAAACAATTTAATTCTTCGCACGTCCTGTCTGATATTGTGAATAGAACCAGTGATTTCATTGTTGAGATTTTATCTAAATTAATTTAAGATATTTCGTAATTTATATATAAAAATTAAACCTATACATTTAAAAACAAACGATTATTTTTAAAAAGAAAATAATCACACTGATTTACCTTACAGCGATCACTTCGTCCCCCCCATCAAGCGTCCACGAATAATAGGAAGGTGCTGGGTATTTCACTGGAAAACCCGGATTAGCAATGGTTCCGATCATTTGAGATATGGTCGAGTTGTACGCTGTTGGAAGAGAAATGAACTTCAAAAGAAAAAAAAAATGTTGAAGAACCAACAATATTGAAAAAAAAAAATTTGGATTTATTAAATATATATATCAGAGTCTATCTCAGATTTTAACAGTAGATGTGTGTGGTTATGTCTCCTCAGATAGTGAAACTCCCGTGCAGGGTTTTGAAAAAGAAGATGCCAACAAGTATGATGAAGCGCCAGCAAGATATGTCACACTGGAGGGAGCCATGGAGAGAATACGTGATGGGAGCACCTTTCAGGAGTCTGCCTTATGTAATAATATCTTGACTGCCCGTGCAATGGAATTAGCGACAGGCAGGCTTATTCTTCAACCTTTTCAAAATTAAATACTAAAAGAACATCCCTGGGTTGAGGGGGGGGGGGCAATCTTGCAAACAAACAGAAATAACATTTTTTTTTTTTTTGTTGGTTTAAAATAATTACAACAATATTAATTCACTTATTTGATAAATAAAATGGGTTGAGGGGGGGGGGGCAATCTTGCAAACAAACAGAAATAACATTTTTTTTTTTTTTTGCTGGATTAAAATAATTACAACTATATTAATGCACTTATCTGATACATAAATAGTTATAAGTCTAAGCATGCACTCAGCACTTACACATGCTTTAGAACAAGGGTCTCAAACTCGAGGCCGCGGGCAATTTGCGCCAAATGACATGAAAGTTTATTATTAATGCGGCCCGCGGGTTGTCCACATTCTCATGCATTTCCATGCATTTTTAGTCGCTCTAGATGAGAGCTTAGATGTTACTGACACTGCACATCTAGCAATATATGTCCGTGGTGTTGATGCTAATTTTGAAGTGATGGAGGAGTTGCTCAAAGTGATTCCAATGCATGGCCAGACAATGGCGGAGATATTCCGCCAGCTGTGTAATTGTGGATGCCGGTTTACAGTGGAAAAATTTTGCAGGAATAACAACCGACGGAGCGCCATCAATGACAGGGATAATAAATGGACTTGTGGCACATGTTCAAAGAAAACTGAAAAAGGAAGGTGTGGAAGATGCCATTGCACTACATTGCATTATCCATCAGCAGGCCGTTTGCGTTAAATGCCTGAAGTTTGACACTGTGAATTCTGACGTTGTGAAATGCATACACCATATCAGATCCAGGAGCTTGAAGCACCGTCAGTTCCACGCCTTTTTAGAGGAAATTGAGTCAGCATATGAGGATGTTATTTACTTCATCGAGGTACGTTGGCTTAGTTGGAGAAACTTCTTGAAAAAATTGTTTGAATTGAGAGCAGAAATCAAATCCTTCATCGAGAAGAATGAGATTGTTGTTTCGGAACTAAATGATCCCAAATAGCTTATGGACTTGGCTTTTCTTGTTGAAAATACACTGGAACTGAATGGATTCAACAAGAATTACGACGCCAGGGGCAGCTTGTCAGTGTAGCCCATGACAATATCAGGAAATTATGCACAAAACTTGTGCTATGAAAAGCCCAGCTTTCTGAGAGAAACCTCTGGCATTTTCCAACATGAAAAGTAATCAAGGAAACGGGCACACCATTCAGTAGTAAGTTACTGATGTCATTGAAAAGCTACAGTAAAAATTTAATCACATATTTATAGACTTCAAAACACACTGAGCCACTTTTCAAGTTTTTGCTGACCCTTTCTCCTTCAATGTGGAAGATGATGACCCCCTCCCTCCCGTTTGTGCTTCAAATGGAGCTGATTGAGCTTCAGTGCAATTTTGAAACAGAAAAGCTTTAAAAATTTATGAGAGAATTGCCCTCCACCTTCCCTGAGATTTCCAGGTTGTTTCAGCTGATCATGTGCTTTTTTTTGAGTACCTATCTGTGTGAAAAGCTCTTTTCTACTATGAACTTTAACAAGTCAAAGTTCAGGGCGAAACTTACTGATGAGCACCTTTAAGCTATACTGAGGGTCTCAATTGCTTCCTCACTCAAGGCAAAGTTGCTCAGCTATGTAAGAAGAAGCGCTGCCAGGTCTCTGACAACAAGTAGAAGAAGAAAATAAGTGAAGCCTAGTTCTTGAGAACCCTTAACGGTTGATTTGTTATGAATAACGTTTGTGCAGATTGTAACACCTGTATTTGAATTTGTAATCACTTTTGTGTGGCTTACTTAAAGCGGGCCAGTTTCACTCAAACTCTACCTCCTGCGGCCCCTGGCTAATTTGAGTTTGAGGCCCCTACTTAGGAAGAAATACAAAACCAGCATTGATTTTTTTATATGTTATTATATATTTCGTGAACTCTGTTATTACTTAAGTTTGATATGAGGTAAACGAAATAAATGAAAAAGTAAAATTTTGTCGAGACGCTGAATTCTTGCTAAATTAATCTTAATATTTTACAAGCAACAAAGAACGCTGTTACTTTTTCATTCATACCTCGAATGTGGTAGTAGCCAAGGAATCCTCTGTATCTATTAGAACCATCTGTTTTAAAGACTATGTACATCGTATTCCTTGTAGATACAAATATTCTTGGCGTCGAGTCGTTCTTGTTACATGTTTTGTGGATGATTGGTGAGCTGTTAGAATCACCGTCATAAAATGCAACATAATCAAAAGCACAAGTAGATTCCTCCTCAAAATCGGTTTCATATAGACTGAAAATAACATGAACAATGTCACTATACACAATTCATCTGATTACCCTTTTAAACAGCCCCATAACCATAGAAATATATTTGTTTCGTCATTTCGTAGTATTAAGGGAAAGTTTTTAAATGTCATGCGCAAGACGGGTTTCGTATTGTGATAAGGTTTGCTCTTGAAATAATCATCTGTATATTTATAAGTGAATGTTTGTGGCGGGAGGGCGGGCGGTGTTTGTTCCTCAAAGGCTTTTACATGGATTGATGGATCTTGATCAAACTTGGCACATATATCCAGCATTATCCGGAAGGAACTCTTTCGGGTTATGAACTTTTTATAACATTCCGTTTGGGGCCATGGGCCCAAAGTGTCGTTTTTTCCTATATGAGCTTTAATAAAATAATAAGAAAGAACTACTCCTACATGAGTACATGGATATTGTCCAAACTTTGCACACATATACTTTATTATACATATTCAAATACTAATGAGTACTGAAATAATAATATCCATTATTCTGGGGCCGGGGGCCCCATTTCATTTTTACTTTCATAAGCTATATAAATATCAATAGGGTTAGACAACAGTATAGGGTCCAAGTGAATTTATGGCTAAGCCTAGCTTTGTTCATTATGCTTCTTAGTCCGTATTGGAATATCGGTGGATTTAAAACTAATAACATCCAATCCAGAATTTTCCAGAAAGTTCGATAATTTTAAAAAGCTATATCTACGGCATTTTTTGAATCGATTTTAATGGGACAAATTTTAAATTTCAACTTTATAATTGATCTGAATGATTTTTATAACCCTTCCCCGACCTTCCTTCAATCTCAAACATAACATTAAATGGGCCCCAACATATATAAATATAGTACATTTGAATTAAAATAGGGGCCCCTGTTGGGGCCCATTTAATGTTATGTTTGAGATTATGAATTCAGTAATTTTTTTACAGGTTTCATGGAGAATATTAAATTAAATCTAGAATCTTCCGGAAGGTTCTATATTGTTCTAAAGGGTTATATAACGTGATCTATAAGCTTATTCGAACAAAATCGCACTGAGCATGAGCCCATAGGGGAATAAGATCCTAGTGGGGAGTGAGATCCATTAGTATACTGGAACCCATCGGTAACGCGATCTCATCGGGTAACGTGTTTAAACTCGCATCGGGATCGAATTGGGAAGAGGGATACAATTCGAAAAGAGGGTCCCTAGGTGAAACGGGATCCCATAGAGGACGTTATCCTAACGGGATCGGTAGCTCATTGGGATCCACTAAGATCGGGATCACTTTGGAATCGAAATACCGATGGGATCGTGATCCCACCGGGATCTGGATTCCACCTGGATCTGGAGCAACAAGAAAATGGGATCTCACCCGGATTGGGATCACATCTGGAAACAGGATTGAGCCGGGATCGACGTCAAAATGGGATCGAGGTCTTTTGTGGATTTGGTGTCCCACCAGGATCGGGGTCCTAATGCAATCCCGGGGATACGCCGGGTATATCCGGTAGTTTAACTATAAATCTTATAGCATCGGGATCGATTTCTTTCATTTGTGTTTATTATAAAGTTTGTGAAAGGTAGGCTATAACATCAAAACAATTACATTATTTCAACTTGGAAAAGTATTTCATATTCTGAATAGCAATATGTGAACAAATTATATAGTGATGAAAACCATTAGATCCTTTTAGTGCTTCCATAGCAGTAAAGTATCTTAATAATTAGATAGCACTGAATTACCATCATGCCACAACTGCAGCGCTGAATATATTATGTATTAAGTATAAGTAACGGAAGAATTAGAGATAAACAATTACCATTTCACCAGTGTTAGGACCTTAGTTATTTTAATGGAACAATTCCACAACCACAAAAATTTGAAACATCTAATGTATTGCAAGTGTAACGAAGAGTGCATATATAAGCTTTTTACGTTAAAGTAGCCTTTTATATTTTGATATGGAGTGCATATTTTCATTAAAATTCAAGATAAGATTCTAGTAAATCACATCACAGAAAGAGATGATCAGTTACCTTGGGCATACACATCACTGTTTCGTGCAGGGTTAAGTTTTCAAAGAATTATATACCTGAATGTGATGTAGTTGTTCTGTTGTCCTTGAATACGCCAATAGCATACGACATTATCATCGTAATTACCAGGATAGTTTGGACTAACAATTATTCCATTTGGTGCATCCAGGATTCGAATACAATCTAGAGAAAAAAAGGCAAACGCTAACTCTCTGTTTCATGCATGGCATAAGATTATGTGCCGAGGTCCATTAACTATTCAATGCTGCACCAACCTCCTTGAGCAGCTCTTAAAACACATTTTCTTATTGTTTTCATGCATGGTATAAGATTATGTGCCGAGGTCCATTAACTA